>APFE030447779.1:0-17195 GCA_000404065.3 Pinus taeda
TATTATTCAATATAGATATATATTATTGTTATTAATTTTGTTTATTATTTTGTTTATTAATTTTTTTTATGAATGTGTGAAAATGATTGACTAGTGCTTTTTTGTTTTATTTAATAGGGGTTTCCACGTGTTACTTAGCTTAAGGCCATCATCTCTATTCATGTTATTAGAGGTTTTTTCGATTTCAATAGCTTCCTTCACCCTTCTTTTTAAATAATGGTCTTCTTTATGAATTAATCTTGCCTGTTCTATGCAGATATAGTGTGAGGACGAACATGCATGCTCAGCTAGACCTGATTTTTCTGACCTATTTTTTGAAATATCATTAATATGTTCTCTTAACCTAATGCCAAATGATCTTCCTGTTTCCCCTATATATATTTTGCCACATGAACAAGGTACTGAGTAAACTCCTTTGAGGTTTGACTCACTTGACCCCATAAATAACAAGTCCAAAATGGATTTTGATTTCCATGGGCACAAAATGAGGTATTCTAAATAACTATTGTCTAATAGTAGGTTTGCACCCATAATTAGATCCACAAATGTTGGAATTACCCAAGAAAGTTTCCAAAATGTAAAAATAGGTCAAACTTGGTGAACAAGGGATAAAAAGAATCAAAGGACCCCACCTAAGTGTTAGACATCCTAGTAAGGTCCCCAATTTATGATAATGTGAAGGGTATTACAAGGAAATGTTCGTCACATTAAGTAGTAATTGAGAGGTATTATTTTGTCATTGGGCAAGTTACACATGAATCTAGTGTGGGGTTGAACCACATAATGCACTCCCTATTCTAGATAGGCACATATTAGTAATCAAGGATGAAGGAGGTGAAGATGCTAGATTAGATGTATACAGGGCAAGAGAAGGGAGGTGGAAACACTAGGGCGGACTTATTGAGTTAAGAGGAGAGAGGTGACTATTCTAGGCTAGATTAGTGAGGACAAAAGAGCAAAGAGAGCAATAGGTGTTATTAGTATGATCATGTAGCTACAATTGACCACTTAATACTCATTGTCCTTTAGGAGAAGCATGGTTGTTGACTAAGATTCCATCTTAATTTGTCCGTACTCAAGATAATGATCCATGAGGATAGCAACCAAATGAACAAAGTAGAAAAACGACCAAGAGCTTGGAGACACGGAAGGAAAAGTGACTACCTTGAGTAGGCTCAATCTGTAAAGGAGAGTAAAAAATGAAGGATAGGAGAAGTACAACACCATCAACCCTTAATATAGCCATTAATATTACATACTAGAGGGTCAAGTTGGCCCTAAAAGGACTTATTCCAGTCAATGTTTAATTTGACTTGTTATATCCTTATTGAAAACCATTACAGATGAGAAAAATTGTATTAGGGAACTGGTGAAATATTGATGATAGGGGAGAGACCTACATCAAGTGTTTGGATGATAATGGAACGCGAGATAGGAGAGGGAGAGTTATATCTCCCCTAAGCTAGTTGAGAAAAATGAGCATGTGACAAAGTGGTAAGCCCATGTGGAATTCCCTCAAAGATAATCATGTATTAAAATAAAAATAAAAGTAAATCTTGATAATTATTCCCTAGTCATGCAAAATTTGGAGTAATAAGGAGAGGAACAAAACTTCAAAGAAGATAGGATACTAGACTAAAGAGACAAGGGATAAGCCTTGGAAGTGATATTTGGAAGGTAAGAAAAGGGAACAAGATAATAAAAACAAAATAATTCGTCCCCTGATGAAAAGAAGAGCTCTTCCTTAAAGGTATATATAATCATCGTCATTGCATCCAAATAAGGGCAGCCATGGAGGATGTGATACTTCAAGCCTCATGGGAGAAATGAAAATTGAAAGGGTGGTCATGGAGGATTTTCTAATTCAAGTCTCATGGGAGAAATGAGAAATGTGTATTCATTATCTCGGTGCCAAGGTATTAGGGAATTTCAATGACTTTGAGAGGTCTTAGTCTTATATTTTTAAAACTTTAGATGGTCCAAGGAGTGGTTGAAAAGTGCATAGTGCTAAGGGTATGACATACATGAGTTGTTATGATGTTACAATGATTCATTTGATCATGAAGTCGTTGTAGAAAATCTCAACAAAGAACAAATTCACTACATTAACCTTTCATTTATTGAAAAATGGTATGTTTGGAAGGTTAAAGGAAAGGAATTGGGCAGCTTACCAAGAATCTTAGGGGAGAACCCAAAGAGGGATTCAATTATGAGATCATTTTGATTAGGGCTTGCCCTAAGTATATCTATAAATTACCTTTGCGAGGAGTGAGAAGAGAGGACTTAGATAAAGGGAGCAAGAGGAAGTTGAGGAAGCTATGGTGTGAACCATTATAGGATGAAAGAGGATAGGAGGGTCAATTTTTTTTGCCAACTTCCAAAAATTGCTTCACTCCAATGAGAGGGAAAGGTGCATTCAACATGAATCAAGATAAGAGGGGGATCATGCATGGGTTGGTTTGGAGAGATACTTATATGATGAATTAGAAGATTGGTGTCAAGTTCAATGAGGTTAGGGAGGAATCCTATGGAGGGAATTCCTTCTTAAGATATGAAACAATCATAACTTTGATCTAATAAGTAGTGGATATTGGTTTTCTTAGGAACTTCTACATCATGTGGTTTTTTTCTATGATATTAAGAGGTTAGATAAGAGACGGATCGACATGAGCCATCTGCTTTTCCTCAAGGGAAGGAGTTTAATCCTATTCGTCCTCAGAGAAAAACTAATTTTCATAGAATACTTAGAAGAAAAACCATGGCATGGGTACCTTGTTTATATCAAGTATAACTTTAAATTCTTCTACAACCATGGTTTTGGGTTTGGTAGAGAGATTGGACTAGTGTTTCTCTTAATTTATTTACTTGAATATTCACCAATATTCAATATTGTTTGTATCCCGCTTGCTATATTTTATCCACATATTAGAGGGTTTAGGTGGAAAGGTCGGGTTTCTCCTCTTTTAGTGTGGAATATGGTTAGAGTGTCAATTTAATTGTGGGTGATTTTGTCACTCCATCATGTGTTGTATTTCTATTGGAGTTTTGGTTTTTAGTTTATTTGGATTTTATTTCTCCCACAACAACCTCAATGTAGGTGTTATTCATGCATAACATATGGTTGATTGTATATTTTGTTGATATGGGATCTTCAAAAAAGACTTTGACTCTATTTACCTAGTCAAGGGTCCGTTTAAAAATTCTAGAACTCGTTTCCTCGAGTATCTCTAAAGTGAAATCATGTAGATCTTTATGCCATCAACGTATGAAAGTTGAAGGAGTATAGGTCAACGAGAAAACTTACCATAGTCATCTGATCTAGGCATGTCAAAGTGTTGGATAAACTACTCTACTAATAGGTATAGGCTTTGCATCAATGCCTCATAGAGGTCACAGAACCAAAAAGGGAGTTACATATTACATATTATAGAAAAACTTTATTTGAGATGTCGTTATCATAGATGAACTTGGAGCAATCCATGGTTAAAGTATCCAAGTGATGTCAAGGGTTTTCTCTAATGTTGCCCCACAAATTTGCATAATTTTGTTAGGCATGGAGGAAGTTGCATCTGTACAATATAGGGCATGAAATGTTATTTAGATTCCTAATCAAAAGAAGAATGTGTTTTAATACACCTCCTACCACCAAGATTTAGCTTTTAACTAGGGTATTCTCTAGGCGAAAGTATTATTGTTAGAAAGGGATACCTCATCCAAACTTTGCATAATTTATTGGGAGCAGGGCTTAAACTGAAGCATGGAGGAAGTTGCATCTGTACAATATAGGGCATGAAATGTTATTTAGATTCCTAATCAAAAGAAGAATGTGTTTTAATACACCTCCTACAACCAAGATTTAGATTTTAACTAGGGTATTCTCTAGGCGAAAGTATTATTGTTAGAAAGGGATACCTCATCCAAACTTTGTATAATTTATTGGGAGCAGGGCTTAAACTGAAGAATGGGATATTATTTTTGAAATTGATGGTTAGGTTCCACCTCCATCGATGTGTGTCAACTGGAATTTGTAACATAGAATTGCTAGAATGTCTATTTTTTATAAGTGGACTCACCTTACCAGTTATGTGGCAGTTTTCATGGGAGATTGGCTCATGTTTGAAGGTATTGTTGCATGCACACTTGTGTGAGGAGGGGATATTATTGAAGGTTATGAAGGAAGTTGGTATTTCATTTTTTTAATTTTAATGAATGTTGACTTGGTTGTGATATAGTTGTATGTGTACATGTCTAGATTATGTATAGAGTAAGTATGCATGGTTTTTGTAACAATACTAATGCTTAGGGAAACCAAGGACAAGGAGGTGGCTAGATGAGGCATCCACCATTGCTTTGGACCCTTGCTACTAAGTGAAAACATATCATAGAATAAAGTATTAATGGGGCTTGCTTGCAAGAGAGAAGGAGGCTCAATTATCATCAAAAGGATTTCTAAAGGGGGAAGCATAACTATGATTGAGAGAAAAAAATTCCTTAGAAGGAGAGTGAGATATCTAGGAAGGGGGGTCATAGGAATTAACATAATAAACCATGTTAATGGTGCTTGCCTAAACAAAATTCCATTGTGGAGAGATAGAGTCCTATGGTGTGGGTTGGGGGGTTGAGTGGTACTTAGAGAAGTATTCATGCAAACAACGGAGGACGGGAGTATAAGGACATTCCCTCTCACAAAGAAATAAAATACAACAACGTTATGTTGGGATTGAGGGATGGAAATGGAAGAAGAACAATGAGCCTTCACATGAATATGGAACGGATGATATGGACTCCCAAGTGGAGTTGTAAAAATATAGAAAATGAGTGGATTTTCTACCACATGAATTTTTAGGGTAAGAATGGGATACAACGCAAGTGTGAAAACTACTAAATAGGGAAAGATGAGAATGGAGTTTCAACTTGATTTTAGGACCAAACTAAGAAATTAAAGGGTGAAAAGAAAGGGTAGGACACAAGGTATTATTCAGATTTTAAAGTCTTGATAATGTTAATCTTTGGTTGTAAACAATTAGGGTACTTTTGTTTTGGTACTAGATTAGATTTGATCATAAATTAGGAAAGGAAATTGAACAAGTAACTAAAGTTAATTCACCAAAAATTTCTTTAGTAGCCTGTAAAACTTAATGTAGGAAATGCAAAGAGATGTTAATCAACATCTACTTTTATAAGAGGAGGAGAAATTGAGTTTAATTTTGGCTCGATGCTATCAACATATCTCTATTTATCAATAATGTGAATTACTTACCATAATCTAAACTTAGTCCCAATTTAGTAATGACCCCATGTACTCTTTAACACTCAATTACATGGGCCCCATGTAATAATGGACCACTTTATTCATATCTCCTCATTTCATGGTATTAAATACATTAAAAGATAAAATCCACCCTATGTTGGGAAGAAATTTATTGATCAAGTTAGAAAGTTGTTGATATTGAGTTCATATAGTTGGAGAATCCTAATCATAGTATTTTGCTCTTCCTTTAAACCATTTCCTTTGTTCAATATGGAAATTCGAGATTTTTAAGTTAAGAGAGAATTTGGAGTATCTTTTTAAACTCAATCTTCCTTTAATTATTGAATTCAAAGATCATAAGAAATTAGAAGCTTAAGGAGTCGAAGGGTTCTTTATAAATCATTCATAAATTTAAACAGTAAAACAAAGTATGCAATAGACATTTTCACATTTAGGGAGTTTATAAGTTTCCAAATTCTCCATATTTTTCGAGGTTCATGTAAATTTCAAATAGGGTGATCCATTTAAGAAAAAATTAGAAAGTGAAAGAAACAAGAGTATAATAAAATGTGTGTTTCTTGTTTTATTTAAAATATTATCAAGGGCTTGAATTAGTTTGAGAAATCTTATCAAGGGCTTGAATTAATTCAAGAATATGATTATGAGGGCATGCAGTAGTGGGTACATTACATTGTGGTATTAGTGACTAGTTCTCCCTCAAGGCACTATAAACTTGTGAAGAGTGAGACAATAAACACATTTTTTTCTTTAATGAATTTTAAATTAGGTATTATATGAACTCTTAAAAAATAGTATACATAGCATTTGAACAAAAATTCTTAAATTAGATATAAATATTTTCAAATATTCAATATTTTAAAGTTTCAATAAATAATATTAATATATAAATAAAATATCACAATTAAATAAACATGGTATATAAAATAATAAAATAAAAACAAATACCATTTCTTACCTTATTAATTGTAATGAGTTTCCATCCTTATAATAAACTAAACTGCAATAAAGATCGACTCGTGGCATCAATTTGCTGACTAGAACCCTGGGAATCTGAAATACAGGTATTTTATTTTAAAAAATTGTTTATTAAAATGGCAAACGGTTTTCCAATCCACCACCAAAGTTTTGAATGGTTGAGTCGTCAAGTTTCGTTTTTCATTCAGCTTAACATTTTTATATTCATTTCTGAATTCACTTTGTTTAGAGAAAACTTGTATGATGTGATTATTTAAATATTTAATCGCTACATGTAATTGACCAAACTCTTCATATGTTAACCTCTTCGTGAATCGCTAGAGCGAAGCAATAGAGCTGGCGAAACAAGCCAATCCAGTGACTGTAAATCGCAAGCACTATGTTGCGCCCTCGATCTGTCACCACAGATTTATTTGGTGAGCTTCATCTCATGTCCCCCTAGCTCAGAATATCCAAGATCGCGCTGAAAGTTAGCAGATCTGACGGTCGAGATCGTGCTGATTCGACGGCTGAGATTAAGACGATATGACCGTCCAAATCGCATGAAACTGACGGCTGAGATCTAGCATATTGGACGGTCTAGATTGTGTAGATCCAACGGCTGGGATCTAGCACATCGGATGGTCCAGATCGCGCAGATCTGACGGTGCTGATCTTGCATATCTGACGGCCGGTATTTAGCAAATCTAATGCTCTAGATTGCTCAAATCGGTCGGCTGATATTCAGAAAATCTGATCGTCCAGATCGTGCAGATACGACGGCTGAGATTTGACAGATCTGAGGGTCTATATCATTCAAATCCAACGGTTGAGATCGAGTAGATCTAATGGTGAATATCTCGCAGATCCAACGGCTAACATTAGGCTGATCTGACGGCTGAAATTACCCAGATCTGACGGTCCTAATCACCCAGATCCAACCGCTGGTATTACAAATATCTTATGGCTGAGATTAAGCAAATCTGAGGGCTGAGATTCAGTGCATAAATACCGTGCCTTTTGGGCTAATGACTTATCTAGCGATAACTTCTTGGCGGATAACTTATAAGATAATAACTTATACAATTATAACTTATAGCATGATACCTTAACATTAATAAGTTCTCGTCTAGAACTTATCTGCCGATAAGTAATTGGCCAATAAATTATCATCCGATAATTTATTGAAATATAAGTACTCAGACTTTAGTTATTAGAGTATACGCTATTATAGGATAAGCTATCAGCCAATACCCTCTGACAGATAAGCTCTCAGAAGATGATCCTTCAGGGAATAAGCTATCAATAGATAAGCCATTATCACATAACTTGTCAGACTAAAGCAGATAAGCTATAGAGAGAACTTATCAGTGGATAAGCTATAGCAGATAATCTATCAGTGGATAACGGATCACAGAATAGGCCATAAGTAGATAATCTAACAGTGGATATGCCATTGAAGAGTACGACCTAGCTGGAAACGATCAACGCAGGTTCGATTCCTGGGGAGAATTTCTGGAATTTGTGCATGCCAATCCTGCGAGGAGCCATGAAATATAAACACAGTGTTTGCTGCTTTCAAAACGTTCCTGTCTGCCACCATTTCAATGCATTCATCACAGGGATTGTCGGAACTTAGCAAGAGGATCAGGGGATTGCCTGGGGTCAACCTTCTTAAGACCAACAATTCTCGTTCCTGCAGTGGCCGCCCATTGTTGTCCCTTTCGGTGGCTTATACCATTTTGGGATTCAAGGGCGCTTCACCCGGCCAGATTTGGGAGATGGGAAGTGTGCCAGCGGTTGGGGGAGACGTCATATAAAAAAATTGCCAGCACAGAATTTGGCTTGATGTCTCCCCTTCAGCTCGGTCCATTCAATTTATCACACAGGTATGGGTAATGTGATATATTCGCTGTGTATATTAAGTTAGTTCTATGAATTCATTTAAGCTGATGCCATTGGTGGTAGTTGGGTTTTATCTTATTTACCATACTTGACAAACAAATGCATGAATTCTAGTTCTACGAATTCATTTACGCTGATGTCATTGGTGGTAGTTGGGTTTTATCTTATTTACCAGACTTGACAAACAAATGCATGAATTCTAGTTCTATGAATTCATTTAAGCTGATGCCATTGGTAGTTGGGTTTTAATGTGTCTATTAATATTTCACATTTTATTAATATCTCACATTTTGTAATAGTTGTAATGTGTCTTGTAATATTTCACATTTTGTAATATTTCACATTTTGGATATTAGGGTTTTAATGTGTCTATTAATATTTCACATTTTATTAATATCTCACATTTTGTAATAGTTGTAATGTGTCTTGTAATATTTCACATTTTGTAATATTTCACATTTTGGATATCTGTTTAATAGGAGGCTTCATTTAAGTCGATGCCATTGGTAGTTGGGTTTTATCTTATTCACCCACATTTTATTAATATCTCACATTTTGTAATAGTTGTAACGTGTCTTGTAATATTTCACATTTTGTAATATTTCACATTTTGGATATCAGTTTAATAGGAGGCTTCATTTAAGCCAATGCCATTGGTAGTTGGGTTTTATCTTATTCACCCGTCTTGACAAACAAATGCATGAATTCTAGTTGCTTTAAAATTTAAGAGCAAAATTTAAAAGTCGTTACAACTTGAAGCTTTAATACCATCTGCATGTTTCATTGTTTCCTCTTCGAAGTTGTAATGTGTCTTGTAATATCTCACATTTTGGAACATTTTGGATCAGTTTAATAGGAAGCTTCATTCGAAGTTGTAACATGTCTTGTAATATCTCACATGTGGTATCAGTTTAATAGGAGGTAACATGTGTTGTAATGTGTCTTGTAATATCTCACATTTTGGATATCAGTGACATTTTGGATATCTCACATTTTGGATATCAATCACATTTTGGATATCAGTTTAATAGGAGGCTTCATTCGAAGTTGTAACATGTCAACATGTCTTGTAATATATATCTCACATGTGGTATCAGTTTAATAGGAGGTAACATGTCTTGTAATATCTCACATGTGATATCAGTTTAATAGGAGGTTTTATTTATGCCGATGCCATTGGTAGTTGAGTTTTATCTTAAAAGTTGTTACAACTTGAAGCTTTAATACCATCTGCATGTTTCATTGTTTCCTCTTCAAAGTTGTACTGTGTTTTGCAATATCTCACATTTTGGATATCAGTTTAATAGGAGGCTTCATTCGAAGTTGTAACATGTCTTGTAATATCTCACATGTGGTATTAGTTTAATAGGAGGTAACATGTGTTGTAATGTGTCTCGTAATATCTCACATTTTGGATATCAGTTTAATAAGAGGCTTCATTCGAAGTTGTAACATGTCAACATGTCTTGTAATATATATCTCACATGTGGTATCACATTTTGGATATCAGTTTAATAGGAGGCTTCATTCGAAGTTGTAACATGTCAACATGTCTTGTAATATATATCTCACATGTGGTATCAGTTTAATAGGAGGTAACATGTCTTGTAATATCTCACATGTGATATCAGTTTAATAGGAGGTTTCATTTATGTCGATGCCATTGGTAGTTGGGTTTTATCTTATTCACGGGACTTTACAAATGCATGAATTCTAGTTGCTTTAAAATTTAAATTGGTAGTTGGGTTTTATCTTATTCACGCAACTTGACAAATGCATGAATTCTAGTTACTTTAAAATTTAAAAGTCGCTCCACTGGAAGCTTTAATACCATCTGCATGTTTGCTATGGGACATTGTTTCTTGTTTCCTCTTCGAAGTTGTAATGTGTCTTGTAATATCTCACATGTTGTAACGTGTCTTGTAATATCTCACATTTGTAATGTGTCTTGTAATATCTCACATTGGGACATTGTTTCCTCTTCGATTTGTAATGTGTCTTGTAATATCTCACATTTTGGATATGTGTCTTGTTTCCTCTTTGAAGTTGTAATCGTTTCCTCTTTGAAGTTGTAATGTGTCTTGTAATATCTCACATTTTGGATATCAGTTTAGTTCAGAGTACAAAGGACTCGAAGTAGAAGGTGGCTCGGCTAAGAATAAGCAGAATAAGGTGAAGCAGGGCTATGCTGGATATCCGGGTTCGACGATTGATGCTCGGACCGATCACCTGGTGGGAGTCATGGAATGAAATAACTCTCTTCCTTGCCTGGGCTATGAAACTAGTTACTTGAACTGCTGCTTTTTCATTGGTGTAGCCCATCTCCAACTACCTGGTTCAGGATGGCACGAGGAGATGCTGGTTAAGCTAGTTTGCTCTCCGCGCTGGGGCTTGCTGGTTAAGCTCCTTGCGGATGGATAACTATAGTCGACGGATGCTGGCTTAACTTTCAAAAGTAGTCAATGGATGCTGCCTTAACTTTCGAAAGGCTGTTTGGAGACAGGATTGATGCTCGGACCGTGGGTGCCATCCTTGATAACTACTTACCAGAGCTGGGATGAGAGCAGAACCCTAAAAGGGTTACAATGTTCAAAAACCATTGGCATAAAAAAGCAATATGGGAGGGGAAAAGGCATTCCCAGCCCTGCCAAAAAACCTTATCCAAGCAAGACTGATGACATCCTGTAGCTGATTCAAGATTCTATGGCGCCCCAAACACGCGACGAATGAATGAGATCTTGCTAAAGACACAGTGGGTCAGACAACACAGGGTCTGCCTAATCTTTCCATAATGGCGACTGAAAATTGTCAAATAAATAACCCCTTTCGATGCTCTGGAGTTCATTATGACAAGGTAAGCGCCTTACTGAAGGCCACTAAGTTCAAAATCCACTTGGAAACCCAACATATTCCTTGTGTATGCATATAACTTACTCTACACACTCATGCTTTAATTTCATTAGTTTTAGACATAATAAGATTGTTAAAATGAGGAGACTTATAACATAAGTCTATAGACATTAATATCTGTAAAATTAATAAGTTTCCAAAAAGTAAAGGTTTTGTAAATCTCATAAATTCTTCTCTATTTCTTCCCCAAAAATATATATATATATATTGGAACCTACTATATTTTTCACACAAAGAAGTCTTTAGGGACCTAAAGTGTCTCTAGAGAGATAAACATGGCCAAGAAGTAAAATATGTGAGCATTTTAAAGAGTAAGTTACAATACTCTACATAACTCAAATATTGAAATTTTCTTACAAAAAAAAGTAGAAAGGAGAATCATGGTAAATTGGAATGTTCTAAAATTAAAGACAATCAATGGAATTTCTTTTAGGAATTTGTTAAGATATTTTTACAAATAAAACCCCAATAAGTACTACTACTAACTTGCAATGAACTTCAATATTTTAGACCAAGAAAGTATGACTAATTGAACCATACATTGGGCTAATGAACAATTGTAACTTCGAATATTTATGCGAATACATGGTCCTAACATAAGTATAAAATCATAATTTATTATTGAAATCAAACTGAAATTTCAGAGGAAATTTTAATAAGTTTGCAGGGAGTGAATGTTGTCAAGCCGCATCCATGAACGAATTTCCTTGCCATCACCTAAAGTGAATCAACTGCTTAATGCGATTAATATGAATTAAATATATTCTATGCTTAACATAATATCCTAAATTATCTTAATGAGTACAATATGCATTCATGGTCGTTGGCTCAAGCCCTGAGAAGCCCTACAAAAGTGTAGTGTGAAAGGCACACCACAAGAAATGTGACGTTCTGGTGATGCCATTTTAGATGCTCGGAATCTTTCCTACCAAGTTAAGAATTCCCATATGTTTAAACCCTTGGACATCTAATGCAATGCTAGAACCACGAATAGGCATGAAGCAAATATGGTGATTTCAAGTTTTAATTTCTAAGGATTGTCAACAGGGAAGTTGGGACCAAATCTACCGTATAAATGATACGAATATCGATGGCTAGGTGTTGTAAACCTTCTTGTTAATGTATTTGAAATGATCATTTTTGTTTATCCATAGTGCGTGCTTCTCAATTGTAGAGAACCTTAGCCTCAGGGTTATTTCTTAAAAAGGAAATGAGCATTCTCTAAAGTTACAAAAGTAGTTAGAAGTGCTAGAGATAAATCATGACCATGAAAAAAATATCGAGACAATGAATGATACTAAAATAAACTATCAAAATAGTTTATTAATGAAGCCATAGGTTTGTTTGATACTAAATACAAATAAAAACATTCCAAATACATCAAAATCCAATTTTTGGGTAATAGAATCACAACATGGATTAAATCACTTCCACCTGCTTTCTTTTAAGTAATCTTGGGTTAAGTGATTGTGTGTCTACACCGTCCCTATAATATTTTACTACAAGTGATGATATTGGATTTTGGTAGCTTTCTGAAGTAGTTCATTTTATTGGTAGATTTAAAGCTAAAGAGACACCTTCCCAACTAGGTTTTTGGATAAAATCCCATTAAGGGTTGTTGTTTCCCTCTCAGTCCCCAATAATGCCTTTTCTTTGGCCCTATCTGCTGATCTAGAGACGTTGAAAGGAATTTGGTGTAGGATAATGGTTATCCTTTCTTGGTTTCAGGGAGAACAATGTGAGTATCCACCTTATCTGAGAAAAAGAGACTTGGTTGGACATTCCATGGCCAAGTATCGAATTATTATCGCTCATTGCTCAAATAAGGATAAAGAATTCCTTTAATACCTTAAAGCATTGGAATTGCATTCCATATTGAAAACAAAAACCTTATTCACCTCACGTAATCCTAATACTTATAAAGGTCTTATGTATGAGTTTCTTTCTGGGTGAAAAAGTAATAAGAGCATGAGGTGTTCTTTAGGTCGAGGACAAATATCCCTTAGGCAGGAAAGCAAGTGAAGCTACCAGACTTGTAGCAAGCAAATGACAACTTGTTGTGAGTTGTTATTCTCCTATCTTCTTATGTAATTTGGATAACACTTGTCCTTACTTGCACATAGACAAGTCACACTGGGAAAATCTTACTCATATTATCTTCTCCTGTCTTAACTTCTTCTTGCATGGAGGTTACACAATGTTTGTTCGATTAGTAGTTCTTCGATATAAATACTCCTCCTACCCACAAGTTGGTATCAAATTTCATCATCTTCAGTGCTAAAACTATATTGGATGCATTTTTATTTAGATTTCCTTTGAATTCTTACATAGAGGGAGATAGCACAAGGTGTTGCAGTCGTTTAGTAAAGGAGGCTGAGAAATGTCCTTGAGGTCACTGTTAAAAAAAATTATGTCTCGAAAGAGGAGAGTGGGGTGTTGTTGAAAATCTGGAATCCTAATGGGAAAGGCTAAGCCATGTGTGGAGACTCAAATTCCATAAGAGTCTCAGGGAAAATGTTGGCAATGATCACAATGATGACTCTCGCATAGCCTTCTTTTATGATGGCTTGCTCATATGAGGAAATTTGCATGATTTTTCTGTCTGGTGTTTCAATTATGGTTTAAGGTATATTGGCTCACTTCACTATAATTCTTGCCAATTCTCCTTGATTTCATAGCTATTCTCTTCATTCATAGTCACAACTAGAAACAATGGCAATTTATGGATTAATTTGAGAGGGGTGACCAATGATTTTTTCCTGAAGCCATTCTGGTGCATCATATGGGAGGTAGGAAAAGCATCTACAATTGCATAATCACCAGATATGCTACCCTTCCATCCCTCTTTTAAACTCTGCTTCAAAATTATTGTACTAGGTTTGTGTGAAGAGGATTGAGGGTTTTCTAATGTTAATTGTCGAAGACATTGCTTGCCCTATTTAAATTTAAATAATGAATTGAGGAAGTAGGTTGAATGAAATCTATTTCTAATTAGGTTAAAATTATTGTACCTGGTTTGGACAATTGGAAAATTTGTTCTGTTGAGGAATTTTTTAATTCATTGAATTCAGAAATACATAGCCCGAACAATTTAAATAATAAATTGAGGAAGGAGGCTAACTGAAGTAAATTATAAATTAACTTAATTGTCTAAACACCCAAAGAAAAAGAAATAGTGAAATGTTTTGGTCAAATTAGCAATACAATCCTGTGTATCTGGAGACATGAAATTTTCTCCACTCACAATGGAATGTTTGTAATGTTTGATGATGTGCATCTATGGAATGATCTACTTCAATGAGCTAGGAGAGAGGATGCATCCAATAAATTTTGTGACAGTTTTTCACTTTATACACTATGTGGTCTGTCTACATTTTGTGGTAGGTTTAAGAGTAATACAAGAAATAATAACAATTCATGTGTTAATTAATTTCCATAAGTATAAATGGAAAATTGTTCACTGTTCTATTTTTCCTAATTATTAAGAGTTGTAAATTATGTAGAAGGTAAAATTTTTATTTCTTTATTTGTTCCCCAAAACTTAAGTTATTGTTAAATTCTCTTAGGAGGGCATAAGGACTCTATACCATGAGCCATGAGGTAAAAATGGTTTAAAATACTTTAAATGATAGACCGTGTTCATATTCGAACTCGATAAATGAACACATTGTAGCGTATGATTATTGGATTAAAAATTTGGATGAGAAATTCTAGGGATGTGGTCATCATGTAGGATAAATAGACATGGGAGTGTTGAAAAGAGTAATGGGGAATAAAGAAAGTTGAATACTATGTTTAATTTTGTACCAATAGGTCTCTTCTGCCATACTATCACCATATTACTTTACTCATATTAAAATTAAAATTATGAGTCAATGATTGCTATGCAAGGACATAACTTAACTAGAATGTAGATGATACTTATAAAAGATTTTAAGGGAAGAAATGTTCAACTCTTATTAGGTAAATTTTTTATTTCTTTATTTGTTCCCCAAAACTTAAGTTGTTATTAAATTCTCTTAGGAGGGCACAAGGACTCTATACCATGAGCCATGAGGTAAAAATGGTTTAAAATAATTTAAATGATAGACCTTGTTCATATTCAAACTCGATAAATGAACACATTGTAGCGTATGATTATTGGATTAAAAATTTGGATGAGAAATTCTAGGGATGTGGTCATCATGTAGGATAAATAGACATGGAATTGTTGAAAAGAGTAATGGGGAATAAAGAAAGTTGAATACTATGTTTAATTTTGTACCAATAGGTCCCTTCTACCATACTATCACCATATTACTTTACTCATATTAAAATTAAAATTATGAGTCAATGATTTGTATGCAAGGACATAGCTTAACTAGAATGTAGATGATACTTATGAGAAATCTTAAGGGAAGAGATGTTGAACTCTTATGAGGTAAATGGAAAATAGAAAAGATAAAATCACAAGTGCAATTTAAATAGATCATGGTCAACACCAAGAAATATTTCAAATAAAAGTATATAAATGGACATAAATAAATTTATGGCTAATTAAGTGGGTTCCATCCTAAAACAAATTCTAAAAAAATTACTCGTGGAAGACAGGTCTTGTTATGAAGTACGAGACTATGTAATTTTATATTGTGATGATTGGTGCATCTAGATGTAATGATGGAATTTGTCTTTGATATGGTTTTGGATGAGTCTTTTGATTCACCCTTAGTACGAAAATGCTCCAAATATACACTATTGTAGGGAACTAAATCTTACTAAGTTATTATTCATATATTTAACAGTAATATGTGTAATTAATTAAACATGCATATTTTGGAACATACAAGTTTCTTTGAGGAAATAGACATATTAATAATTATAACTAAAGTAGATAAGAGGCAAAAATTATATTCCAATCTAGAAGGAACTAGGGTTAGAAGTGGAGAAGGAAATGCACAAATGTAGTACACCACATTGTATGCATGTTGGAAAAGACATCAATAAATTATGACTCTAATACGAATGTCAATGGGCCTGACACAAAAATTAAATTTAGTGTAAATACATAATGGGAGTGCAAAACCAATGCTTGGTTCTTCTTGATTTACTCCTCCTCCTCCCCGCTCCTCTGCCTCCACCCCATCCTCCTCCTCCTCCTCCTCCGCCTCTAACCTTGCCCTCCTCCTCCTCCTCTGCTTCCCCCCGCCCTCCTCCCTCCCTCATCCTCCAACCACTCCTCCTCATCTCCCCTTCCAATACCTCCACTCCCGCCACCACCCCCCTCCACCTCCTCTCCTCCTCCTCTACCTTTGCCTCCACCACGACCCCCTCTACCTCCTATGACCCCCTCCTCCTCCTTCTCTGCCTCCCTCCTCCTCCCACTCCTCCCAAACCTCCTCCTCTACCTCCTCATCCTCCTCACCCCCTTCCTTGTCCTACTCCACCCAACGCCCTTCCTCCTACTCCTCCTCTACCTCTACCTCCTCTCCTCCTCCTCCTCATCCCCCTCCTACTCAGCCTCTACCTCCCCCACTGCTCCTCCTCATCCTTATCCTCCTCCCCGCCTCCTCCGCATCCACCCACTCCTCCTCCTCCTCACCCCCTACTCCACCTTTGCCTCTACCTCCCCCCCTCATTCTCCTCCTACTCATCCTTCTCCTCCTTCCACTCCCACTCCTCCTCCTCCCCTGCTCCTATCATCCTCTGACCCCTCCTCCCCTCGACGTCTTGTCCTCACCTCCTCCTTTGCCTCTGCCTCCACCCCCTCCTCCTCCTTGATATCCTCGTCCTCCTCACCTCCAACTCCTCCCCCCCCCTCCTCCTTAAGTCTCTATTATCATTCCATTTTTTCTATGAGATGGTTTCTTAAGTTTCCTCACCATGAGAATGTTTGAATGAATTACATGGGTTTTTGTACTAATAAAATCGTTAGGATGTTAAATCCAAAAATTCATATATATGGATTTCTTAATTTCCTCGTTTATAGAAATGATGGATTCAATAATGCATATAACTGTCATGTGATCACATATGCATATCGACATTATTAAGATTATCTTTGCAGTGGTAAGAAAGAGTAGCATGCTTTAGTGTTTTATAGATGTTCATGCATCTGGAACAATTATGGAGGAGTGTCTCCCGTAGTGTTATCAAGGGTTGACCATGGTCTATGTCG
>APFE030447787.1:25572-56632 GCA_000404065.3 Pinus taeda
AATAATAAAAATAAATCAAATATTCTACATAATCCTAAGTGTAAAAAAAAATTGTTTTCATGGAAATCACATGAATAAAGTTACTTTGAAATCACATGTCCACCTTGAAAAGCATGAAATGGGATAACTATATAATAGAAAGGATTGTATGTGCATTTTTGAGAATCATTGAATGGGTTAGATATATAATCGAAAGGATTGCATATGCATTTTTTAGTGAACCTATTTCTTAGGATTCTCTTGTGACTTTTTAACAGCAATTCTTTTTGCAAATTAATCGAAAGTTTTAAATAAAATATAAAATAATTAATTTAGCATAATGAAAACGAACATAGATTGGCAAATTCTTAACGTACAACTAAAATGTCAATGAAATTGAATGATTAAATGATACACAAATACATGGAATGAAGGAAAACACTACAAGAAATCTATAAATTGGGCAATCCTCCTTGTTGAACAGTTAAGATTTTATGGTTGCGTCATCAACAACAACATACTACATTATTTTCATGCTTCTGAAGTTTATAGCATGTAGGGTAAAGGTTAAATAAATCATTTGTTGAGAAATGAAAATTAGTAGTTTTAACATTGTTATTTTAATCACTTCATTTATACTCGTTAGATTTATGAAATGAGATAACTGTTTAGGTTTTAGCAAATATCAGTTCATGTCCTAATAGATTTTTTAGATAAGAACCGTCGACAAAGACGGACTTCTGCACGCGGAGTGGTTGCCCAATGTAAGTCTGCATCAGTGACTGTCTTAAAATTACATCGCCCAAAATGTTTCAATCGTCGATGGTCTTCTTGATAAAAGAATATCATTGAAAGTACTGAATTCGCCTTTAGTCGTTAGGAGATCAAAAGTACTTAACGTCAGCGAATCTCGAAGGGCGCCGTAGCTGCCTAAACTTCATTTCGAAAGCGTTGATTCTCATAAATGACGATGGCAAACCAGGTGGCTTCTACACCAGATTGACCACCTTTATTGTGGTTTGATATACTGTACATTCATATTACTATTGGTGTCCCAAAACATGGAAATAATTGAAATTAATTGAAAAGTACAACGTTTGATGTTTTGCCATGCAAATTTAATATAAAAAATAGAGGTAAATGGTTGATAAAAGTCAATGGACATCCATAAATGCTAAACATAAAATTTTTATAAGAAATCTCAAAATATTTACTTTATAATAAATCTTATAGGGTTGGAGATTAAAAAAAACATAAAATCAATTAATTTTTTGTTGTTGGTGGTTTATTAGCCAATGGGAATTTTGAGATGTTTGTATGTCTATTTTGTTGGCATGGGTTTCAAACTAGTTCAAGAAGAATCATGGTATATAGAATATCACTAAATATAAAAATTAGTAGACAAAATGTCATTCAAAATTAGAAGATAAAGAAAAATCACTTACTTTATGCCAAATTTATAGATTCTATAACCTTTCTAACATAGATTTCGTTTCAATCTTCAAAGATGCTCTTTCAAGTTTAAATAGCAAATATTTGATAAAAAATATGTTCTTTTCAATATTGAACTATCTCACTTATAAAAAACTTATATTCTTTTACCACTTGCTCTTAATGTGATTTGATTTTCCTTTACTTGTCTTTGCTTTCTCTTTTTTTTTTGGTATTTGGATTGGTTTAAAACATTGGAGGTTTATTCAAAGCTTTCTCCTAAAATGACAAATTTCAATCTTCAAAATGACAAATTTCAATCTTCAAAGATGCTCTTTCGAGTTCAAATAGCAAATATTTGATAAAAAATATGTTCTTTTTCAATATTGAACTATCTCACTTTATCAAAAACTTACAATCTTTTACTACTTGCTCTTAAGGTGATTTGATTTGCCTTTGTTTGTCCTCGCCTTATTTTTTTGGGGGTATTTAGACTGGTCTACAACATCGGAACTTTATTTAAAGCTTTTTCCTAAAATGACAAGTTCAAAATTTACCATTAGATAAAGTAGTTTAAAGCAAAGCTACACAATAGATATAGTAACTTTACATCGTTTGATAGGAGAGAAATAGACTATTTGTTAAACATTGATTAAGTAATTCTTTTAGCTAAATAACAACAATAGATAATACAATCTAATAATCTGTAAATTTTAATAGATATACATAATAACTATAAAATTAACGTTATACTAAATATATAAAAGCTGCAGACCTTCCGTTGAGGGTTACAAAAGCTGCAAACCTTCTGTCGAGGGTTGCAAAAGCTCCATTTAACTGGCAATCTGGACATACATCTTTCAGCGGCGATACATATATCAAGGTTTTTAAATTAGCTCCATTCAACTTGCAGTTTGGCGATACGATCTGCAGATCTGGGTTTGTTGGGATTTAAATTAGGTTTGATCCACTGAATTGACGAGGATTCACACAGGCTGATTTCATGGAGGAGAATCTGATCGGTTGAATTGACTGGCATTATATTGATGAATTCGCTCTGAAATCATCTCAGTGGAAATCTGACTAGATCTGTTTATAACAGCAGTCATTGAATCTCCAGGCGTGCGACCTCCTATGGAGGGTTACAAAAGTTACAAACGTCCCGTTGAGGGTTTCAAAAGCTACGAGGATTCTTCCTCATGAGATTAATTGCATCGCCAAGCTCCATTTACCCTACAGCCTAGTGATACGATCTGTGATACGATCTGGATATCGATCTGGTGATACGATCTGCAGCCTCTAATTATTTATATCTCTATGATCTGGACATTGACCTACAAGTTATATGGTAATATTTTGGTGATACGATCTGTGACCTCTCTGCGATCTAGACATACATCTTTCAGCGGCGATACGATCTTTCAAATGGCATGGAATTTCAAGCAGTAGCACAATCTTTCAAACTCCATGTAATTTCAAGCAGTTAGATCTAGATCTAGATCTAATCCTCTGCCTTATTCTCTACGACTTGGTTCTAGATCTAATTTTCTATGGCTAGATCTGGATTTAATCTTCTTCCTTATTTCTATGTGACTGGTTCTACAACCAAATATGGCTCCCAGCTTCGCGAAAATAGCTATTGGCTCAGTTCCGTCCGCTTCTAGAGGACAAACTCCTTCCCATATCGTCAGTGAAGCCCCAACTCCCACTGTCCAAGTGGTCCAGGCCTCACTCGATGAGGCTTTGAAGTTTTCTAAAGGTGCCATAATCTGCCAATTCAATGGTTTTTTGCTGTGGCTGACAGCTCTCCACAATAGGATCTTGGAGGTATGGAAGCCTTTTATTTCTGATGAAATAAATATCTACCCCTATGCTAGGGGTTTCTTTATAGTAGATTTTGAAAATCCTGAAAGCAGACAATGTATTCTAGACTCTGGCCCTTGGTTTTGGGAAAACTCAGGCCTATTCATGAAGCCATGGAGCCCATCATTCGACCCTTCAACAGCAGTCATAACCTCAGCGCCAGTTTGGGTGAGATTGCCAAGCTTACCCTTGCATCTCTGGAATCTCTTCTCGCTAAAAGCCATTGGAAATGCAATTGGGAAATTTTACGAATCGAAAAATATGCCAGAACCACCTATGCACACATCTGTGTGGAAATGGACTTCAGCGTCGAATTCCGAACTCAAATAAACCTAACAATCAAAGACTATGCGTGGAACTAGAAACTCGATTATGAAAGTGTCTTGTTCTCGATTATGAAAGTGTCTTGTTCAGACGCTAATCCTACTTTGAGACATGCCATCTAGTCAAAAATTTCCCAAAACCCTCCTAGAAAGATTCTGCTAGAAAAAACCACCACAGATCTACATGGTGTGAAGGCGCACAAAAAGAACACTACATTGTCATCAAAGAAGAATACTCTAGAGAAAACTCTGAATCACAAGAAATTAGGCAAGAAAGAAACAAATCTCAAGGCAAGCATGTAGAAAGCCGCATCCCCTCAAGCATCAACAGTTATGAGGATTCGAATATCGCACAAAATAAATCTCATTTAACAGCAAAGTAGATCTCCTAGACAAAACTTCTTTTCCGACTATCTTCAAAATGATGAACATAATAGATCGCGAAGCTAAGACACCAATGTCCCAAGAACGAGAAGAAATGAAGGAGATGCAAGATAAGAGAATTTGGAAGACCGTACAGGAAAAAAAGAAAGCTACAGCATCCATCTCGCCAAGAACGACGAGCAGCCAGACAATTAAAAACTAAAAAAATTATAGGTCAGATAAACTAATTTAGTCTCACTCGAAATTAACCACTATGGCCATCATCATAAATAATATATGTTTCAAAATTTTTAATAAAAATACTATTATAAATATCTAAAAATTATTTATTATCTTTATCAATTCTAACGGAGCGTAAACCTACTTTCAAAGAGTGTACTGTTTATTGACTATTCCTCTGCTTATGTCATTTCCCAATTTCACCCCCTTTTTTATTAATTGTTTTCTAATTTCAACCCGCATGCTGATAAGGACTTGGGAATGCGCCATTGACAACACATGTCAAGCATCCGAGATTTCAATCAAATAGTTTTCTCCGATTGACATCTACTTAACCGACCCAAATCAATCCACACTATTGACATAATAGGACGGTCTGCTCTTCCTGTTTTAAGAGACAAACATCACCATTCATCATCACAATGATCCAAAATCTACGTGAGAAGAGGAGCTATTGTCGGTTGCCTCTCATCCTCTCTGCAAGCTTAAGTATATATCTCAAAAATATTTCAAATCCTGACTACACGCCTTACTGCAGCCACGTGTAAATCAACCAAGTAGATTTTGTTTGTAGACTAAAGGACATGAGTTAAATGAATTTCTAAGAAGCACTACAAATTCTCCACTGGAAACACATCAAGTAATTAAGAACAAATGGGAATTTAATCCAAGGTTGGTAAAAAGTAAATTCCAGTCTTTTACTCCGTCCCTGATATATGTGCTCGTTTTAGTATAAACACCCATCTTAGGTTTTAAACCTTTGAATTTTCATGTATTAAAATATTTGAAATTTTATGTTTTCAATATACATGTATGTAGAAGTCTTTTGCTAAGTTGCAGATGTAAGTCTCACTAGAAAATTGTTAGTGAAAATTGTAGAGCAATTTTGGTGGGCGCATAAAAACAAACAATTACTGGTTCCTGGTGAAGAGTAAATAGCAATAAAAACTTTTATATATTAGAACTATAATCCAAAATATTATTGTGTTGCTCCCAAAACAAACATTACTTAGTTTTACAATTTGTTACCACTCCTCGTGAAGAGTACATTGCAGTAAGAACTTTTATTTCACTTGATGATGGGTCCACACTCTCCATATGAATATATTTCATTTATTAAAATTATAATCTAAAGTTTTATTATGATGCCTTAAATTCTTTGACTTTTTCCCTTTTTCGCTTCCTCATAACTCCGCCTCCATATAAATGTATTAGAATTATTAAGAAATTTTATTTTACTTGGTGAAGTGTCCAGTCTCCTTGATCTCCCCCTCCATATAAATATATGAGAATTATAATCTAACGTTTTATTGTGTTACGTTAAATTTTGTCGACTTTTTCTCGGCTTCATATAAATATATTAGAATTATAATCCAAAAATTTTATTGTATTGCGTTAAAATTTTTAGTTTATAAATATATTAGAATTACAATCCAAAAAAATTTTGTCGACTTTTTCTCGGCTTCATATAAATATATTAGAATTATAATCCAAAAATTTTATTGTATTGCGTTAAAATTTTTAGTTTATAAATATATTAGAATTACAATCCAAAATTTTATTGTATTGCGTTAAAATTTTTAGTTTTTTCGCTCCCTGAGCGTAACTCACAGTAATCAATATTTCATATTGATCAAAATTCAAAATCGAAATAGATTCTCTCTGCTAAAAAAACTAAAATAAACCCTACGATGATATGATGAAAGCGATTTGGATCCGCGCAAAAGCAAGTATAAGCGGGCTAACAATGTTGGGACATACTGGTAAACAAAGGGGTGTCTATAATATAAGTAACAAGCGAGAGGGATTGAGAACGCATATTGCTGTTTCGTGTGTGAATGGCATTAATTGATGGACAAGAGCAGTGAAATTTCTGCACTACTTCAGAAGAAACCCTACATTGTAGTTGCATGTATAGGAAAAACAACATTTTTCTCCAGATAACCTCTGTTTGGACCACCGATAGCCCCCTCTTTCCCGCCTCCTCTTGCCCCCTTTCTCCACTGGTGCACTGATGGCCTTCCGCCAATACAAAATATCTCTGACTTATGTTCGGAAGCGAATTTAAGTTGACTTAATTTTATGGTACTTGCGTTGGTAAGCGGAATTAGGGTTGTGACCTTTTTTCCCGGTTGGCAACCTCCATTTGCCGGTTCGCCCCTATATGACTCTAAACCTTTTGTCAACTAATCATTTGTTCCATGAGCTTCTCTGTTTTTCACTGCGCTCTGCTCTGTGGGGAGGTTCCGTCCCTCTGTCACTCTGGTTCGATTTGGCGTTGATGGTTTCCTCGGCCCCTTCTTAGCGTTACTATGATGCTTCAACGCCTATGAGGTCGCTGTCATACTGTACAGGGTTTGTATCTGTTTCAACTGGTTTATTTGCTCGACTTTTGTTTGAAGTGTTGCTCCTATTCGGCTCTGCTGACTTGCTAATTCATGACAGGGGTTCTCCAGGGTTCTCATTCCACTTGCACTTGAAAGGTAAGTTCTGGTTCTTTGATTTAGGTGCTTTTACTTTTCCTTTTCGTGCCTGAGACACTCGCTCCGTGTCTTCAGGGTTTATGGACGGTTTGATGGCTTGGCTCGGCCTCCTCTGCTCGGGTAAGCTCTATCCTTTCCACTCACATTCATTCTTCAGTTTGCTTTTATGATTACTCAGGCCATGACGCCGTTAATCTTCTCTGTTGACTGTCTACAGGTGGTCGGGTTCTATTGCTTCTGGGCAACGCTCCTCGTGGTTGCTGTTCAAACGTTTTGGACCCTCCAATCGCTGGTTTCTCGGGTAGGGTCTTAACTTATAGGTCTTTAACTCATAGGGTTTTGTTAAGACTTAGGCTCATAACTTTCTGTTGCCTGTGCAACGAGTTTGATTGCTCTCAGTCTATATATTGTGCTCGTCTTCTGGTAATTTTGTTGTTGTACTGGCCTCCGTCCTGTAATGTATTTCTGGGTTATTTGAAACCCTCTTCCATAGGTGACTTTTCAGTGGTTTGAACCCGGTCTATAGGTTCTGTTGGTGTGCTTAGCTATTGGTGGCTTTCGCTGTACAAACCCTCGTCCTGTTACTGGGATTATTTGGAACCTTCGGGTATTTTAAAACCCAGGCTCGCCGATACTATGGCACTCTTTTTATTGTAATAACTCTTATGACTCTGCAATTTAATTACCTCCGTTTGTTTATATCGTTGGCTATTCGTATTTCCCCTTCGGGGTTTGGTTTCTGTTCTTGTGTTTCGGATTTTTAATAATATGCTGGTTCTTGAAATATTTCGAACAGTGTACAATGATCTTTGCAATCTTAGGAACGATACAATATATGCTAGAGTTAATTTCAATTCGTTATTCAGTTCTTTAAGTGATTTGGAGGTTCCACGAAATACCTGTGGTTTTACATTCGAATGCACGGTCTTGGCTTTCTGTGTCTGAAAGTGATTTAACTGTCACGTCCGCTTCTATTTTGATGTTGCCTGTATGTTGATTGGTGTACGCCACCGGCTATCTGCTCTTTTGAAAAGTGTTCTGTCGGTCACGTCTGCCCCACCCGTGACTTTAACTGTCTTTGGTTTCCAATCTCATTTATTCGTACAGAAAACTAGAATAGAAAGTATGAAATCAAATTATTACAGTGATGATAAAAAGTAAATAAAAATAGATGATAATATCTTTTTCAGAAATGACTGTATTTCTTTCTTGTCTCATCTGAGAGGGAATCCCGTACAATGGTTCTCTTCCTGCTTATGTCCTAATGAAACATCACTGTTCTTTGTAAACTGTCTCAACAGAAGATAACTGTTTTGTCAGTTCTTTAACTATCTTTAACTAATGTAACTTAAAAGAAACTAATTAATTATTATTATTTTTTTTTTTTTTTCTGTTACCAATTCCTAATAAACAATAACAGTGCTTCCACTAAAATTACCTTAGTCCTATCAGCCTATAGACAGATAAAATAAAATAACACAAGTAAAATAAAATCACGTCACTGACAAGCCCAACACTTGTCCAATTAAAAATAAACAACTGTGTGTTCTGGTCTTTTCGTGAGACTGCCAGCCACTTTATGTCTCCTCAGAGCTGAATGCTCCTGCATCAGGCTCCCGGGGTGGCAAAAAGTCATGGCTCTGTTCCATGAGGTCGTTAATAGAGTAGCCTGCCTTTTGTATTTGTGTCGCATTAAGCCACGAACTGTCCTCTATTCGACGGTTCTTCCACTTTACCAAATATCTCAAATACTCTTTCCTGCGTGTGCGCTTAGCTACCTGTGTGTCCAAAATTCCCTCAATCTCGACGGGTGGTGCCATCGGCATCTGTCTCGTCCATGAATCTCTTTCCAATTTGGTGTCCCGCTATGGCTCTGCTGCTACATCATCTGCCGAACCTGCAACATAAGGGAACAGATCTGCCATGTTAAAGATAGGGGAAATACCAATCCCTGGTGGCAACTGTATCTCATAAGCGTTCGCAAAAAATTTGCGAATGATCTTGCAGGGCCCGATTTTCTTAAATTTGAGCTTGCTGTACTCCGGCTTTGGAAACCGTTCCTTGCGCAAGTACGCAAGAACTTCATCCCCGACATTAGACTGAACTTCCCGGCGTTTTGTATCAGCTCGCTGCTTGTACCTCTGACTGTTGTCCTGTAGTTTTAGCTCAACCTGTTCATGTAGTTTGCTCATAGCTTGGGCGAAATCTTCTCCATCAGCGCTCCGTTTCTCCAGTTTCCCCAAATCTCGTAACTCGTGCACTCCTTGCGGATGCATGCCATACAGAATTTGGAATGGACTGTAACCTGTGCTACGGTTAGGGGAATCGTTATATGCAAATTCCTTCTGTGCTAGTACACGATGCCAAGTCCAAGAATTTTCACCTGTTAGACTTCTGAGCAAATTCCCCAGACTCCGGTTCACTACCTCTGTCTGTCCGTCCATCTGCGGATGATAAGCGGAGCTGAACTGTAGTTGAGTATTTAACTTTTTCCACAGAATTCTCCAGAAATGGCCCGTGAACTTGACATCTCTGTCAGAGATAATGGTTCATGGAAGTCCATGTAACCACACAATCTCTGTAAAGAAAAGATGTGCTATGTAAGTAGCGTCGCTGGTTTTCCTGCACGGTACAAAGCGTGCCATCTTCGAAAATCGGTCAACTACAACCATCACTGAATCAAAGCCGCGTTGTGTCTTTGGCAAACCCAGCACAAAATCCATGCTGACCAAATCCCATGGTCAACTAGGAATGGGCAATGGCATATAAAGTCCAGTGTTCTGACTGTGACATTTTGCCAATTGACAAATTTTACACCTAGTCAGATATCTCTGCACATCTCGCTACAACTTAGGCCAAAAATAGAAATGCTGTACCTGAGCAATGGTTTTGTCAATTCCAAAGTGTCCTGCCAGGCCTCCACTGTGTTTTTCCTGTATGATATTTTCCCGCATAGAACAGTTGGGAATGCATAACTGCCCTCCTTTGAACAACGATCCTTCTTGTAGATTATAATCCAGCCACTTGCTGTCATTTCGTAACAGCGGGTTTTGGCAAGCCTCGTAGGCCTCCATAAACTCGGTGTCGGTCGGATACAACGCTTTTAAATGTTCAAATCCTAAGAACTCCATTGTGCTCTCCTGTAACAGTAATGTTCTCCTACTAAGTGCATCTGCTACCTTATTTGATTGCCCACTAATGTGCTTTAGTACAAACGTGAAACTTTGTAGGTACTCAACCCAAGCTGCATGCTTGTAGTTCAATTTATGTTGTTGCATAATGTACTGTAACGCAGAATTATCAGAAAATAAAACAAATTCGTTACCTAATAGATAATGTCGTCAATGTTTCAAAGCCTGCACAATGGCGTAAAACTCCTTGTCATAGGTCGAGTACTTATGTCTGCTCTCATTTAGCTTTTCGCTGAAATAAGCAACTGGTCTGTCCTCCTGGCTAAGAACTGCCCCAATGGCTGTACCACTGGCATCGCAACGAACTTGAAAAAGTTTGTTGAAATCCGGCAGTCTCAACACTAGTCTTTCAGTGATCTTTTTTTTCAAGATCTGAAAACTGTGTTCTGCTGCTTCAGTCGAGTGAAATGGCTGATTCACTTTCTTGATTGTATCCAACATTGGTGAGCAAATCTCGCTGAAATTTCTGATGAACTTCCTATAAAAACTGGCAAGTCCATGGAAACTTCGAACTTCAAACAAACTCTTCGGAGAAGGCCAGCTAACTATAGCTGCCACCTTTTCTGGATCCATTTTTAATTCATTCTCCACAATAACAAAACCCAGATATATTAGTTCCTTCTGAAAAAAGGTACATTTCTTCAAGTTAATTAACAGCTTGTTCTGCTGTAATTTTCTCAACACACTCTGCAAATGCCTGAAATGCTCCTCCTTAGTCTTACTAAAGATCAGAATATCGTCCAAGTAAACTATAAAAAACTTACCGTTAAATTCCTTCAGCACTTCATTCATCAGACGCATGAACGTGCTGGGAGCGTTGCTCAAACCAAAAGGCATCACCAACCATTCGTATAAGCCTTCGTTTGTCTTGAAAGCAGTTTTCCATTGATCACCTTCACGAATCCGAATCTGGTGATATCCACTCTTCAAGTCAATCTTTGAAAAGTAAGTCGCTCCACTCAGACAATCCATCATATCGTCCATCCTTGGTAAGGGAAACCTGTACCTAACAGTAATTTTGTTAATAGCCCTGGAATCCGTACACATTCTCCACTCTTCTCCTTTCTTTGGAGCCAAAACACTAGGTACTGCACATGGGCTCATGCTCTCCCGAATAAAACCTTTGTCCAACAACTCTTGGACCTGTTTCCTAATCTCTTCATGGTCCTTGGGACTCATGCGGTAAGCTGCTTTATTCGGCAGACTTGCCCCTGGTATAAAGTCAATGCAGTGACTAATACCCCTCCTCGGTGGCAACTCATCTGGAAGATCATCCACCACAATGTCTCCAAAAGCCTGCAGCAGCCTCTGAACTTCTTCTGGTAAATCTGAAATCTGTGTGTGGAGTACCATTGTTCTTGGTCTCCTTATGACAGCAAAATTTATCTCGCTGTCCTCAATCTGTTTTATGAATTCTTTCCCACTTAACAGCAGTGCTTTCACTCCACTAGCCTCTGCTGTGTTTTCCTCTTTGATGGGTACAAGCGTATGCTTGATTCCATCTTTCACAAACTTATAGCAGTTAGTTTTCCCATCATGAACTGCACTCCTGTCAAACTGCCAAGGTCGTCCTAACAGAAAATGACATACATCCATTGGCATCACATCGCAAAGGATCTTGTCCTTGTATTTGCCGATCTGAAACTCCACCTCACATTGTTCATCAACTAACAGTTGATGCCCCTTCTACAGCCACGATACTTTGTAGGGAGTGGGATGTTTCAGCTTTTTCAATCCCAGCTTCTCCACCATTTCCACAGCTACCAAATTATCGGTACTCCCACTGTCAATGATCACCTTACAACACTTACCTCGTGACTTGCAAACAGTGCGAAACAAAGCCTTTCGCTGATCTGGTTCTGCCACTTCCTTTGCTGGTTTTAACAGCACTTTATTTAACACCAAGGCTTCTCGTGTTTCAGGTGTATTCTCTGCCTCTTGAGGTGTCTCCTCCGCATCTTCACGCTGAGCAACATAGGTTCCTCTCCCGCCTGCTGGTTCACCTTCAGGACAGTCATAAGACTTGTGTCCCAATTTATGACAACGGTAACACTGGACAGTTCCCCTGCCTCGACCAAATCCTCGTCCTCTCTGAGCTGGTCGTCCTTCCCTGTTGCTGTTGTCTTTATCTGTTGCGCCAGCAGATTTGGAACTGCTGCCTTCCTCATTCGGACTGGCACCTCTACCTCTGCCATAAACCTTACCTTTTCCCCTGCCAGAACCACCTCCTCTCCTGGTGTTCTGTTTCCTATTTATCTTCTCCTCTGCCTTCAGCGCAAACTGATAGGCTTCATCCAACGTCTGTGGTGAAAGGATACCAATTTCATCCAAAATCTCCCCTCTCAAGCCATTTACAAATCTGGTTGTTTTCTCTGAGGTATCTTCCACATACCCTGCGTGCAGATTCAATTTATAGAATTCCTCTGTAAACTCTCTAACAGTCATTCCCCTTTGTTTCATGTTCTGTACCTATCTGTACAACATAATCTGATAGTCTTTCGGTAGGAACTTCTCTTTCAGCTTTGCTTCCATTCTGGCCCATTTCTTGATTGGTTGCTTGTTTAATCTCCTTCTTTCTGCTTGAACACTGTCCCACCATAAGGACGCATGTCCTTTCAGCTTGGTGGTGGCAAACTTTACTTGTTTGTCTTCACTGGTCTCCTCAAACTCAAAGAATTTATTCACTTCACTTAGCCAATCCAACAACACATCTGCCGATAAGCTTCCGTCATAGGTAGGCAACTCATGCCTTGGCTTATGACTGGACAACAAAACTGATTTTAATAATCTCAGTTCCGGTGTTACTCCCTCATACTCATCCTCCTCTGGCTCAACTGTTTCCTCATCACTGTTATTTGCTGGGTTTCTTCTTCCTCCAGCCTCTATCACTGCCAATCTTCACGCAAAACCCGTATCTCCTCTCGCAATCCAGCATCTACTGGCCTGTGGACTATTCGTCCTCTTCCTCTTCCTTTTCCTCTTCCTCTTCCTCTTGCTTCACCTTCACCTTCTACCTGTTCCATTAGTTCTAACTCAAAAACTAGCTCTGATACCACTTATGATGGCCTCCCGCCAATACAAAATATCTCTGACTTATGTCCGGAAGCGAATTTAAGTTGACTTAATTTTATGGTACTTGCGTTGGTAAGCGGAATTAGGGTTGTGACCTTTTTTCCCGGTTGGCAACCTCCATTTGCCGGTTCGCCCCTATATGACTCTAAACCTTTTGTCAACTAATCATTTGTTCCATGCGCTTTTCTGTTTTTCACTGTGCTCTGCTCTGTGGGGAGGTTCTGTCCCTCTGTCACTCTGGTTCAATTTGGCGTTTATGGTTTCCTCGACCCCTTCTTAACGTTACTATGATGCTTCAATGCCTATGAGATCGCTGTCATACTGTACAGGGTTTGTATATGTTTCAACTGGTTTATTTGCTCGACTTTTGTTTGAAGTGTTGCTCCTATTCGGCTCTGCTGACTTGCTAATTCATGATAGGGGTTCTCCAGGCATTCTCATTCCACTTGCACTTGAAAGGTAAGTTCTGGTTCTTTGATTTAGGTGCTTTTACTTTTCCTTTTCGTGCCTGAGACACTCACTCTGTGTCTTCAGGGTTTATGGACGGTTTGATGGCTTGGCTCGGCCTCCTCTGCTCGGGTAAGCTCTATCCTTTCCACTCACATTCATTCTTCAGTTTGCTTTTATGATTACTCAGGCCATGACGCCGTTAATCTTCTCTGTTGACTGTCTATAGGTGGTCAGGTTCTATTGCTTCTGGGCAACGCTCCTCGTGGTTGCTGTTCAAACGTTTTGGACCCTCCAATTGCTGATTTCTCGGGTAGGGTCTTAACTTATAGGTCTTTAACTCATAGGGTTTTGTTAAGACTTAGGCTCATAACTTTCTGTTGCCTGTGCAATGAGTTTGACTGCTTTCAGTCGGTATATTGTGCTCGTCTTCTGGTAATTTTGTTGTTGTACTGGCCTCCGTCCTGTAATGTATTTCTGGGTTATTTGAAACCCTCTTCCGTAGGTGACTTTTCAGTGGTTTGAACCCGGTCTATAGGTTCTGTTGCTGTGCTTAGCTATTGGTGGCTTTTGCTGTACAAACCCTCGTCCTGTTACTGGGGTTATTTGGAACCCTCGGGTATTTTAAAACCCAGACTCGCCGACACTATGGCACTCTTTTTATTGTAATAACTCTTATGACTCTGCAATTTAATTACCTCCATTTGTTTATATCGTTGGCTATTCGTATTTCCCCTTCGGGGTTTGGTTTCTGTTCTTGTGTTTCGGATTTTTAATAATATGCTGGTTCTTGAAATATTTCGAACAGTGTACAATGATCTTTGTAATCTTAGGAACGATACAATATATGCTAGAGTTAATTTCAATTCGTTATTCAGTTCTTTAAGTGATTTGGAGGTTCCACGAAATACCTGTGGTTTTACATTCGCATGCACGGTCTTGGCTTTCTGTGTCTGAAAGTGATTTAACTGTCACGTCCGCTTCTATTTTGATGTTGCCTGTATGTTGATTGGTGTACGCCACCGGCTATCTGCTCCTTTGAAAAGTGTTCTGTCGGTCACGTCTGCCCCACCCGTGACTTTAACTGTCTCTAGTTTCCAATCTCATTTATTCGTACAGAAAACTAGAATAGAAAGTATAAAATCAAATTACTACAGTGATGACAAAAAGTAAATAAAAATAGATGATAATATCTTTTTCAGAAATGACTGTATTTCTTTCTTGTCTCATCTGAGAGGGAATCCCGTACAATGGTTCTCTTCCTGCTTATGTCCTAATGAAACATAACTGTTCTTTGTAAACTGTCTCAACAGAAGATAACTGTTTTGTCAGTTCTTTAACTGTCTTTAACTAATGTAACTTAAAAGAAACTAATTAATTATTTTATTTTTTTTCCTGTTACTAATTCCTAATAAACAGTAACAGTGCTTCCACTAAAATTACCTTAGTCCTATCAACCTACAGACAGATAAAATAAAATAACACAAGTAAAATAAAATCACGTCACTTACAAGCCCAACACTTGTCCAATTAAAAATAAACTACTGTGTGTTCTGGTCCACTAAAATTACCTTAGTCCTATCAACCTACAGACAGATAAAATAAAATAACACAAGTAAAATAAAATCACGTCACTTACAAGCCCAACACTTGTCCAATTAAAAATAAACTACTGTGTGTTCTGGTCTTTTCGTGAGACTGCCAGCCACTTTATGTCTCCTCAGAGCTGGATGCTCCTGCATCAAAATTTGATTTATAAAAATAAAATTTAAATAAGGAAAATAACTCTATCTTAAAACCACATAAACTAGACCCTATTCTTTTATTTTTATTAAAAAAACCATTTTATATAGCTGCTCATTGTTTTTAGAAAAAAACATAATATTAAATAAATAATATTATGTGTATCTAAATATCCCATAAAAAAAAGCTTATATGGTTACTTATTGTTTAAAAATAACCGTATTTAAATCTCCCATAAAATAAAATCTTATATTGTTACTTATAATTCTTAGAAAAAACCATAATAAATAATACATGTGTTTCTAAACCTCTCGTAAAGAAGTTGCATATATTATTAAATGGCTAATTAAATGTATAACATGACCTACATATAACTTTAACTTTAACTATGTGTGGAACACATAATTGAACCATTTATGATTTATGGATTTGAAGTTTAAGTGGTTATCATCATATATATTTTAATGGTGGAAATTTAAAATATAGAATTAGTTCATCTATATAGATTAAATTGTTGTATTGTTGTAGGTAGATAAACATCAATTTATTATAATATTATAAACATCAAAAATTTATGTTTATAATATATTTTATTTTACTAAATTTAAAAAATAAAAAAACAATAATAATAAAAATTGTAATTTTTATTGTTATATCATTTTTTAAATTGTTGTAGGTGGATTAAACATCAATTTATATATTAAATATTATAATACATCAGGAAATAGTGTGGTTCTGATTGAGAGTACATTTATATTTACTAAAATTTAAACAATTTAAGAAAATTAATTAAATGTGTAATTAATTATATCATTTTTGTTGTGATAATTGTTTGTATTTTTTTTAGAAATGGACTATGGTAAGTCTTTGGTTTGAGGGAAGGTGGCATGTCAAACACTCGAGGATCCCACCCGACACACAAGCCTTTTAACATGACTAGATTTTTACCTATAAAGTTTCGAACCCATGACTTTCACATCAAAGAGTGACTTAACAATACACCCCATCGCCATTTATTCTATACCCTATGGGCAATTTTATTTTATATTATTATATTAATGTTATAAAAATAATTAATATATAAGCTAAACATATATATATTTGAAAAAATATGGAACAAGATTCTTATCTATGGAGGTTTACCCCCACTTTATCATAGAGATTCTTAATATGTAAATAGGATTTTTTTGTTATAATATCATGGGTCAATATCATGTCTTATCAATACCAGAGGCCAAAAAAAACACAATTCACTTCATGCGACACTTGTTCATACAACATTTTTTTTAATTAATCAATTTAATTAAAATGAGAAAAAGAGTATAACTACTTTGAAAATAAATCTCAACATTTGATTTGTGTACACTATTAAAAATATTTTAGAATATTCTGTGGAGGTTAAATCTTTATCATCTATCTAATAATTATTGATAATTAAATTAAATTCTAAAAACTCTATTCCCAAAGAAAAACGTCTATTAACCTATTTAATAAAATTCGAGAAATGTAATTTAAAGATGAAATAAAAATAAAATCTATAATAAATATAAATAAGAATAAATTGTTCTACCCAAAATTATGTCCATATTATAGATAGACAAATTGTTCCACTCAAAATTATGTCCACCACAATGTTTTGAAGGCATTTGCAAAGAAAATGTTTAATTGATATTAAAAAATGAAAATATTCTTCTAACCATATATTTTCCATCAGCTATGCATATGCAAATTAATACCTCACCACTAATATAAGAGATTACATCTTCTTTCATTTCAAAATTTTCTACATTGCTATTAAAATAGACCTCCCCGACCAGGGAAAATTTTGGGGCTAATATTCGCAAGTGGGCTAATTTTCCATGTTTTTTCTGGAAAAAAATTGGCCAGTTTCCATTTTTTCTAAAACTATTTCACCCACATTTTATACTATACAATTATTTTACCTTAAAGATCACCAAAATTTTATATAGCCTAATATAAAATCATTAGAAATATAAATATCTTTACAAAAATAATGCAAAATATTTTATAATTTGCATATTAGGGACTAGTAAGATTGACCAAAATTTTTAAACTTTTAAATAAAATTCAATCTTTAAAAATTTTCCTTGCCCTCGACTCATTAGCTATTAAAAATAGGTGATTAACATTACAAAAAATATACTACGTATTGTGAAATGATAAAATCAATTTAAATATATTATAATATATATTATATATATATAAATGTATATATGTGTTAATTAATATATAGTGTTCATGAAAACTAGTTAAATATTAAAATGATTCCATTATTAAAACACACATCACTCAAGAACCTTTCTACTTTCTTAATGAATACTTTAAGTAGATATTTTCATGAATCATGTCATTAATTTGTGAAGGAATGGACACATTCATAATTTTTTTTTTTCAAGAATGAAATGCTAATAATGGAAATGAAATCGTGGAAGAGTCTTTTCGTGGAAGAGTCTTTTCGTGGAAAAGAGTTGTTTAAAGTCATAAGTATAATAGATTAAATTAAATAAATAATTTTTCCTTACTAAATTGTTATATATAATTGAGTTAATTATGTAAATTGTTAATCACGTATTGAAAGAGTCTTTTTCTTGTTAAATTATTATATATAATTGGGTTAATTATATAAGTTTAATGTGATTTTAAATTTTGATGTAATGATTAAGTTGATTGGTATGTATGATTAAAAAAAAGGTGATTAAGTTGATGCACGTGAGTGCACAATGTGACGGTTGGGGCGGATGGTTTGCACACCTCCCGGCTAGTTTCGAATCCTGCGGAGCTGTTCCCGCAGCATATGTTGTTCTAATGATGGCGTTTAATATGTCTAGATGTGTCATTCTGACACGCATTTGTAATATATGTATAAAGAAAAGAGGGCCCATAATACTTCTAAAGGGAACTAGCCCCTCCCATTTAAAAAAAAAAAAAAAAATCATATAATGTAAAAAGAAACTTATCAAATCATAATTTTTTTCCATGTGGATTAGGGACTTAATAATTACCCCAAGGAATCTCTCATAATTGTGTTAATGAATAAAGCAGAGAATATTCATAAAATATATTTTTGGATGAATCACACATGGGAAGAAGATGTTATATGTGCTTACAAAATGTAAGCGTATTTTCAAATATGTTTAGTTATTTCATTTTATATTTTTCAATGGAAAGCATCACAAAGAAAATCTAAACACTTTATTACATATGTAGATGGTATCCAATGCAATCCCATTGACATTGATTACATTTAACTAACTTCATAGGGACATCAAGTGAGGCACAAAGGACCATCAATTTGATTTACAAATGTGAGTGAGTGGGAAATCCTTAGAGATTATTATTGGAAAAGATAACATGATTTCATGATCATGATGGTATCTTATGACACATTATAGTCATAAAAACCCAAACAATAGAAATTCCCCACTTTAGAAGGATAATTTGCGCGAGATACATATTGGATTTGTGGAGGTGAAAATATGAAATGTATAAAAGTGAGTTCATTTTGGACTTAATAAATTTTATTTATGGAAAATGACTATATTATGACAAAAATGAGTTTTCTAAGTGTTATTTATTTAGTTATTGTGTGTGTGTTGAGGATTGAATGATGATCTTTTTCAATAAGTATTTTCAAATATAGAGTTTATACTATTTATGGATTATTCACTCACCTTCTAATTTCTTATTAGATAAATGTGAAATTATAAAATTAATTATCAATCATGTGTTCATTTAGAACTTGTGGACTAATGTGCACCACATATGCTAATACAATTTGTTGAGTGCTAGTGAAGATGCAACATTGATTAAATGATTGCAAAGTTTAAGTGTTCGTGAACTTTGTCAAGCCAACAAGTAAAAAGTACCACATGCGCATGAAGTAATCTAAAGATTCACACAATGTATGGAATTAAAATGCTAACTACTATTTCCAAAATTTAAATAGACTCGCAGAAGAGAAATCACACTTTCATGGAAGGAAACACACTTGCAAAAAAAGTAATCACACTTTATTGAAAGTAAACTTGTCCAATTGCGGGAAAGTAGATCTAATCTAGATTGCAGAAAAGAAAAACACACTTTTGCTAGGAAGTAAGCACATTTTCAGGAAAGGAAGCACACTTGAAGAAAAGTAAACACTCTTGGAAAAAAGTAAACACGCTTGCGGGAAAATAAACACACTTGTAGAAAAGAAATCAACTGGTGACTTGATTAAGTTTTTTGGCTGATCCCTAATTCTGTAATGGAAGCATGCATGTTGCAATGAATTGATTAAATGTTCAAATTCCAAAAACTATTGAACTAGAACTACAATAAGGAAACTTTAGCCCAATGAATGATAGAATTGTCAACATAGGAATAGAAAATAAGATTTATAAAATAGAGTAAACCAATAATCAAACTCTATTTTATAACTAGAAAGTAATCACACTTTGATGAAAGCAAACTTGTGTAATTGTAAGAAAGTAGATCTAATCTAAATTGCAGTAAAGAATAGAAACTAACCTATGTTGTAGTATAGGAAGCACCTAGCTAAAGAAGGAGAAACTAACCTATGTTGTAGTATAGGAAGCACCTAGCTAAAGAAGGAGAAACTAACCTATGTTGTAGTATAGGAAGCACCTAGCTAAAGAAGGGGCCCTACCGCCTTAGGTGAGGTACTCATTAAATGTCCAACAAAAAGTTACTTTATTAACACATCACACGTATGAACATGTTTGAACATAAATTGGTGATATTGTATTAACACAATGCACGTACAATTCTTAGAACCTCTCTTTTCTTCCCTCCACCCCCCAACTAGCTCGAGTGGAGTAGGGATATTTATACATGATTCAATTCTTAAAATTAACATGGATATTGAGGATATCCATGAGAATATATTATTCTCAACTTGTCTCTCTCTTGTTACAATAGTATCGGATTTTTTTTTTTTTTATAAGATGGTTTTTAAGTCACTCGCAACTTCGACTTGTAGAAGATAGTTAAAAAATGGTTGCAGCCAAATCTACCATGTTGAATGGTGCTAACCACTCTTTTTTCATCTCCTTTGTTGGGTGGTTGCAAGTTGTAGATTCTCACACCAATTAACTAACAATGATAGTTAGGTAGTGTGCTTGATCGATATTGTTGCTCTTGTGTTGTCATATTATCATTAGAAATTGGTGCATGGAGGTGTCACAACAACATGGAGGAGGTGTTGTGACCACTATCATTAATAGGGAATGCATTATAGAAACAACCATGCAAAGGAGGTGTTGCAAAAACTATTGCAAAAACTACCATCAATATGAAGCACACTAGGGGCGTTGCAGCAATGTAGAGGAAGTGTTGTAGAAAATGAACTACCTTTGGTAGCTTTTGTCGATGCCTCCATAGGTACCTACATAAGCTTATTTGGGGTGTTTTTCATGATTTCTTGTTATTTAACACAAAAAGGGTTGGTTCTTTCCATATTGTACTAGTATTATAATTAGAAATGAAAAAATCAAAGGAACATTATACTTGGGAAAAAATGCATTATTGTAAGTGACGGGCTCTTTAATTACCTTTTCATTGCTTATCAAATAACTAAGGAACTGTTGATTTTATTATCAATCTAGTGTTCATATTAAATTGTGAATTGTCATGCATTGTATATGCTAGTACAATATTTTTAATTACCGATGAGGTTGTAGTATGCTTATTGATAAAGGAAGATTCGTAGATGTGATATTTATTGTCAATGTTTTGGAGCCACCAGCTAGGTCCATTGTGAAGACATGAGTGAATGGTGTAGTAATACATGAAGGTTGTAGTATTATAAATGAATGCCATAAAGAAAGATATTAAATTTATTTCACAAGTCACTGATAAAGATAAACCACACTTGCAAAATTGAAAAGACACACTTATACCTAGTGGGCTTAGGCAGTTTATTGTTATATCCCCCAACATAAGTAGAATTACTAATATAACTTGTAGGAAAGGAAATATCACTCCTCTAACTAGTAGGCTTAGAAATCTCGTTGTTGTAACCCCCACCATAAGTAGAACACACCACACATGCAAGAAATAAATCACACAAGCATCAAGAAGGTGGCTTTCTCAAGGATTAGATGATCATCAATCTTGTAACAAATATGCACATGAGATGCAATACTAGCAAGTTGCAATGTAAAAGGATTAAACTACAAGCTATACTAGTAAATATTCAAACCAAATTTATGTTGTAAAGAATCTAAGTACAAATAGAAATGAAATTTCAAATCCTATACAATAGAGTAAATAGACAGAGTAATTGGAATCAAAGTAAACAATCTTTATGCCTATAAACAAAGTACTTATACTTATCTAATTAGTTAATTGCAATAATGTAAGAAAAGAGAGCAACTACTAGACTAATTAAAATGTAAGGAAGTACCTAAAATATATATTCATAGGCAGTACATGGCTAAGGAGGTTACCCTGCTTCCTTAGGCGAGGAACTGGTTATAAAAGTAGTTGAATGTTAGGTAATCACAACATACTTTAAATAAATGAAATTGAGATGAAACATGAGCTTATATTAGGAATTCAAAATGTAGATTATAAATAGAGTTTCTCTCCCAATTCTTCTCTATTCTTGTCTATCTCATAGCTTGAGTAGAGATGATTTTTTGCACATATTACTTGTTATCTCAAGCTATCCAAGAAATTGAGGGTCAACCATGAGAATTTAGATTATAAAGCTTTTCCCTCTCTTACAACAATTTCTCAAAATGATACAAAAGACAAGACAACGTTCACTTTCTCAATTGTGCAATAGGTGGCATATGGGTCACCTTCCCAATATGGTTAGCTTCTCTCTTTGTTGGAAGATCCTTGAACTCTATTACTTTCATTTGTTGGGTGTACAATTGAATAAAATAAATAAAAATAAAACTAAAATAATCAAAATTGGCATAGAATTACAATTAGATAAAAACTTAATAGTCTCAGCATAAATAATTTATCAACCTCCTTAGTAACTAAGAATCTCACTAGAATTGAATAAAATAAATTAAAATAAAACTAAAACAAATAAACAAAATTAGCATAAAATTACAATTAGACAAAAACTTAATACATAAGCAATCAACTCAAGATATCAATTAACAACTATAATAATTACACATGTATAATAAATAAATAATTAACTTTAATCTATCAAAATATTATAAGAATAGTAAAAAATCATCCTTACCATAGGAACTTTTTAGGAATTCACTAACAATCGTATGAACACAACATTAAATAATACATTAACGTCATAAGAAACTAAAAACTTGTAAAAAATTAAGCATATATAAACTAAATTACTATAGGTTATAAAATAAATTACTATAAGTTACTATTAACTAAAACATAAGTTACTATTAACTAAAACATAATTATAAAAAAAAATTAACCAAAAAACTTATTACAAAAATAATGCACTTAAATGTAATTAATAAAAAACTTTAATAGTTATATACATGTATAAAAATTAGAAAGAGCTTAACAAAAATAAAAAAGAGCTTTTAATATTTCAGGATAATTATAAAATATATAAAAATATTAAATATCCGGTTAATTCTTAATCATTAAGCTGGTCGGCTCTCATCTCAACCTAACCTTATTTATCTCTACTGTCTCTCTCCTTTGTAAAAACAAGTCATGATGATGAGTCTTGGTCTAGACTCGAAACGTCGACAAAAGCAAAGATGAAGCAAAGATGAAAACTATGGAATATCTGAGTTCAGATTCTAAAAAACCTAACCACATAAATCTATGATCCATTATCTTGACCCTGTACGGAGGGGAAGCATGGAAGGAGATACGTAGTCTTGAAAAGACAAGGGTTAACATACGAAGGAAAGAGTCAGATCTTCACTTTCTCAAGCAATGCAGAGATTCTAATCTAACCCCATCCTTTGCCTGCATTAATCACAAATTACACAACCAACACTACCATAAAGCATTTGAAAGACTCAGTAAATCCTTAATCCGCCTTGAAATATGTGCAAAAATTTGTTATGGCGATTATCCACAACCGCCTTTGAAGCCCACTTAAAACTTGCAGCAATGATCCAGGAAGACCTTTGGACTGTCATAGACGCCTGCGCAGCGCTCAAAGCAAACAAAGAAAGACATACAACTCAAACAAAACATAAAAACAAACTGCAGAAACTGGAGTGGCTACAAAACAAAGGAACTGAGCCACGTAGTGAAGACCAAAACCCATGCGTAGATCTGCACAGCTAAAAGGGCATAGTGCAGATATCCGTAGGGAAAGAACTCGTTCCTCAGCCTTGGCAGAACACGCAAGTAAAACTAACAACCATATATGCCTTGAAAACACAAAAGTCATCGCTAATGAAAAACATTATTTCAAGCGAAAAGTCCGAGAAGCTCTTGAGATCGTAAAACACCCTCATAACCTCAACAGGGACGGGGGCTTGGAAATTAGTAGAAATTGGACCTCACTCCTCACCCCTGCGGATTAAAGGAAACCTCCCTTCTTTAGATCAAATCTTGGGTTTAATATGCTATCATGCTTATATTAAATGAGAATCTCAACATTAATAATACATCAACTTCCTAAGTAACTAAGAAAATCTCTAGAATTGAATAAAATAAATAAAAATAAAACTAAAATAATCAAAATTGGCATAGAATTACAATTAGATAAAAACTTAATAGTCTCAACATAAATAATTTATCAACCTCCTTAGTAACTAAGAATCTCGCTAGAATTGAATAAAATAAATTAAAATAAAACTAAAACAAATAAACAAAATTAGCATAAAATTACAATTAGATAAAAACTTAATACATAAGCAATCAACTCAAGATATCAATTAACAACTATAATAATTACACACATGTATAATAAATAAATAACTTTAATTTATCAAAATATTATAAGAATAGTAAAAAATCATCCTTACCATAGGAACTTTTTAGGAATTCACTAACAATCGTATGAACACAACAATAAATAATACATTAACCTCATAAGAAACTAAAAACTTGTAAAAAATTAAGCATATATAAACTAAATTACTATAGGTTATAAACTAAATTACTATAAGTTACTATTAACTAAAACATAATTAAAAAAAAAAAAATATAACACAACATTAAATGATACATTAACCTCATAAGAAACTAAAAACTTGTAAAACGTTAAACATATATAAACTAAATTACTATAGGTTATAAAATAAATTACTATAAGTTACTATTAACTAAAACATAAGTTACTATTAACCAAAACATAATTATTAAAAAAATATAACCAAATAACTTATTATAAAAATAATGCACTTAAATGTAATTAATAAAAAACTTTAATAGTTATATACATGTATAATAAAAATTAAAAAGAGCTTTAACAAAAATAAAAAAGAGAGCGTTAATATTTCAGGATAATTATAAATATATAAAAATATTAAATATCTGGTTAATTCTTAATCATTAAGTTGGTCGGCTCTCATCTCAACCTAACCTTATTTATCTCTATTGTCTCTCTCCTTTGTAAAAACAAGTCCAGATGATGAGTCTTGGTCTAGACTCGAAACGTCGACAAAAGCAAAGATGAAGCAAAGATGAAAACTGTGGAATATCTGAATTCAGATTCTAATAAATAACGATTTTGGGTTATGGGATTTTTGTTAGTAAGATTGACATCAGACATAAAGTTTTCATTGTAACTAAATTTTATCACCACTGCTGTCTAAAGCCCAAAATATTTACAACCCTACAAGGTATAATTTTTAATCTCGACATAAGAAGGAATGATTACATAATTATTTTCCTTTACTTCATTTTGTTGAGACATTGCTATAAACATTCTTGTTAGAGTTTATCTTTCAAAACTTAGATTTTCCTTTCCACTTTTAAAATTTCTTCATTTTTATTTTTGTTGGCTTATTTCTTTTCTCACTTTAGCTTAAGAATTCTTTTCCTTTGGTTTTTAGTTTTAATTTTGGTGACTCTGCCATGATTTATATGGAAGGCCTTCTTGTTACCTAACAATGGTCGACATACATAGGGAAAAATTGTTAATAGTCACCTATTTAAAATCTCTTAATAAAGTTTGTTTTTCTTATTATAAAGGTAGACATACTTAAGGAAGAGATTATCAATCAAGAAAAGTTGACAAAGTATCATAAAATCTGAAAAATTTCTTTTTCATCAAAATGTAATCATTTTGAGATTTCAATATTTTATTAAAATCTTTCAATATTCTATTATCAGTCAAGAAAAGTTATTTTTAACCAAGTAAAGACACTTTATAGCAAAACACCTTTAACTCTGAAATTGTCATTCTTAATTATTAAGGAGTCAATGATTCTTCCTATCCAAAAAAGTCTTATTTTTCTAGAGCTTAATTCAAAAATATATTTAAACTTAAAAGATAAGAGGTCTCATCATGAGCCTATTTACTATGATCATAGAGGAAAAATATGCTGATGTTACCAACACTACTAAACAAACCAGGGTAATGGCTTATGATTGCAAACAATTATAAGACAATGAGACCTCATCACGAGCCAGCTTGTTCAGTCCAATTAAACCCATTGAATGGTGTGGTCAACTCTCTGGCTACCAAACCAAGACAATGGCTTTTAAGAACTAAAAAACAAAAAAAACAAATACAATAAGAATAAACATACATAAATGGATTTATCTCTAGGGCAATAATTCTTAAATAGATCAGATTATGAATCATTGATGACTAAAAGGTAACCCTGTCAAGACTATAGATGTTTGCTGACATCAATGACTCTACCTATGACAAATGAGTATATTTTAAAAGCTAAGATGTAAAGTGACCCCTACTTTATCTCTACAACTAATTAAGGACTAATATAGAGTTTCGAAATATTTTAATTTATGAGGAATTTTAAGAAAAATTACAATGAAAAGGTTCTTGCTTTTATTCAGATTAATGAACCTAGTCAAGCATTCCAAAAATAATTTTCTTCTTTAATTATTTTTACTTTAATTTTAGAAAAATCTCATTCATATCAAACAAAGATAACTGGTTCTTCTTCTGTGTGTCGCCATTGTTGTGGTAAAACACAACCCCCCATTTTTGACTTGTTCACCTCAAATAATAGGGACCTTTTCTATAAAAAATTTGGATAAATGCCTTTTAGGTTTTTTTAAAGTTGATTGCCCTAAAATTATCTTAATTTTTCATTTTCTTTAGATTCTTGTTTTGATTACTTTGTTAAAATCGATTTTTTATAAGCTTCCCATTGGTACTTGTTTCGCATCATTTGGTCAACTAGTTTGTAAATGGCATTCCTTTGAAGTCTAATCATTTATGTCCCCTGGGTTAAAATGCGTAAAACGTACAATATTCCATTTTTGTAATTAAATTAGTTCAATAATGCATTTATTTTAAATATTAATAGTTAGTTATTACTAACATTTTTCAGTTTTTTTTACTTGTACAACCAAGTCCTAAAGCATCAAGATTTTAGTAATTTGTTCCAATTTTCTATTTTCAAATAAATTATCATTCTCAAAAACTCAAAATATCAAAATAGTTGTAGTTTATTTTTTTATTTTTATCAAAGTGGTCGTAGTTTATTTTTTTATTTTTATCAAAATGATTGTAGTTTAGATAGACAAATTATATTTTAAATAATCCCATAACTTAACCAAATAATAAATATCATTTAGCTGAATTAAAAAATAAAAATATATAAAATATTTCATAAAAATATCAGGTCATTAGCGATAACTTGATCGCATGCCGCAATATCCGGTCCATCGCAATTTTCATAACATACACATCTTAAAAACTCCAATATATTTTTTTTGCGATGTGCAACTTTGGTTATTTAATAAAGTCCTTTTTATTGTTTTAAAGAGTCAAAGCTTATTCACATAAGGTTAGGGAAATTCGATTTTATAAATTGAATTCAAACATACGTACAATAAAATGGTTTAAATATTAATTTTTTTTTGCGACGTGCGATTTTGGTTATTTAACAAAGTCTTTTTTATTGTTTTAAAGAGTCAACGCTTATTCACATAAGGTTAGGGATATTCGATTTTATAAATTGAATTCCAACATACGTACAATAAGATAGTTTAGATATTAATTTAAATAATTAAAGATTTATATTAGTTTTAAAATTAATGAATTATTATATATAAGATATAATTAAATTATAATTAGTTATTAATTAGATTAATTTGTTTGTAAATAGTTATTTTTTTTTCTAAGTAAGACTAGTTTTATTTAAAAAAGATACAAAAGTAAAATTACAATGAGGCCTTAGCTTCAGCCGTTGTAAACATTGTTCATTAGGAGTATCTAAACTGCCTCATTTCTGGGGAAACCAGTTTGCCATAGCAAAAGAAACCATACATCAGACTTCGACACAACACATAATAACATAGAAGAAGTTTTGACAAAACGACCCTTCGTACAGACAAAAAGACTAACAAAACAGTTGACTTAACTAAACCAGTCAGCAGCTCAGACCTTCGTTGGCGTATGGGTGGCAGCTGATGCCACGTGAAATCATTTGAGCTCATCCGGGGCTGGAGTCTCCTCTACATGTGTTATACGGGAATAGTGTCCACACGGATGCTGCTATTCCCACTAAGATGGGTGGCTATCTTAGAAACAAACAATCAAAGTCTACTATTGATTCCTTTTATGAAGATAGATGAGACGAGAACCAAGAGGGCCAACCTGAGTATTTGATGCGGGAGCATCTAGAACATCTTCATTTGTAAATATGGAATAAAATGGGGATAGAATTTCTATGTTTTTTTTAGTTAAAATTAAGATAAAAAAAATAGGGAATAAAGCTTCCAGCTTTAAATCATTGTGTAAAAGGGAAAAAGCCTGCTTTTTCTAGGAGATAAGGAGAAGATCTATTTGTACATATCCATTATTATTTTATAAATAAAAGAGGCGGCTGAGCTCTCATCTGATCAGAGAGGGAGGAGCGTGCCAGAAATATTGTTATGAAAATTCCTCTCGCCAGTTTGGAAAAATTATGTGGTATTTTGTTAAATTGTATGCATGCATCCAGTAGTTAATTGACTGTGGGTATTGAATTGTGGAATGATAAAATTGGGGCGCAATTTCCTGTTAAAGAATACGATGCATGGGCTTCCTTATTCTTCTGGGCAATACAGAGTTAGCTGCGTGTTAAAGGTTTATTAATCTTATATGTATCAGAGCCTGGGTATTAAATTCTAGTTTGCATATGGTTATACCGCCTTTAAAGTTTTGAGGGCGCGGAGAATAAAGATCATTGCCTGTATTAATGTATCCCTTAAATCAGATGCGTGGATTTAACAGTTTCTTCGAACTGTGTATTAATCCGGACAAACGTGGGCGCTGTTAATTTTAATTTGACACAATAACCGGTGCGTAAGCTTTGAATCACCGTTTAATAAAGGAAGCTGGCGTGTTGGGTAGTGAACCTTGGATATGTAGGTTATTTCTTTGTTTTAATCTGATTGTTCATGTGTATATATATATAAACCGTGTGTTCATATCCGTGGGCGACGGTGGCGCGGAGAGAGCTCGAATTTCACCGTCTGTCGGCATATAGGAGCAGCAAAATCATTATTGCAGTCCGCTTGTATAGGAGCAACAGAATCATTCATTGCGGGATTCGCTGAGATGGCAAGATATATGTAAATGGAGGTTTGAATCCAAGTGGAAGGCGTGCAATCAGGAAAGAGAAGTTGTTGCGGTTCAGAGGAATCGAGGAGAAGTCTTATCCCTTGAAGCTTTCAATGTATCAAGTGGTCAACCTTCGCATGGTGGTATGAAATCATTGAACCACGGCTCGATTCAATCGATATTCCATAATAACCCTTTAGGAGAGAGCTATCCAGCTCTGCGCTACTCGTGGTAATTACTCTGTCTTTGCAGTATTGGGTCTTTGCAGTATTAGGAAGTCAGTATTATGTATTTGCATGTTGATTGGTTGCATAATTTTCTTACGGGTTCAGATGTTGAAAGGCAGAAACAATGAGTAAAATGTGTTACATAATGGACACATATAGATTAGGCTTCTTAATCTCAAATTGTTGAGTCAGACGCGTTGAAGAGAGAGACTTGGGTGTTGAACATTGGGACTGTAGCTAAAGAACCGTGTGTGAAGAGAATTGGGTTTTATAAATCATAATATGATGAATCAAAGTTTATTGAGAAATGCTGAGATGCATGGTTATGAGCAGAGTGTTTAAAAGATCCTGGTTTTGCAGGTCACCCCTGCATCAAGTGGTATCAGAGCGGGAACAGCTTTCTTTGAAGGTTCAAGTGTTTTTTGTTAATTACATATGATGATTTTTGGGACTGATGAATATTGATTTATAGGAATAGTGAAGAAATCTCAGCGGGAAGAAGGAGAAGTGAATGTGGAAAAGCCTAAGGATTCAACAGAGGTTGAATAAAGTTGCAGATGAGGGAAGCCTACATGAGCAGTAGAGGATGCTCAAAAGGTTCCAGCAGAGGACCAATGATTACCAAAAGGCCAGATTCGGAGGAAAGGATTGGTGAGGTAAGTGGCAGCAAGAGAGGTTGTTGTGGCAGAGGCTTCATGCAACTCATAGGGGAGCAACTCATGGCGAAGGATATGACTACTAAAAGTCATAAAGGAGAGAGCAGAGGTTCAGAAAGAGGCCACAGAAGCAAGGAGGAGAAATATGCCAAGGCAAAGGGCAGAAGACAACAGTTGACTGAGGAAGAGTATGAGAAAGAGAAAGCTGAGATAGCAGTTCATCTTGAACTATTGATGGAGTTGTTGCAGGAAAATGTGAGAGACCAGAGACATGGTTTACTAATGAGGAAGAGAGTGAAGTGGCAGAGGCTACAGCAGAAAAGAGATTTACACATGCAGTTAACAGAAGAGAGGATTATTGATGATTTCTTAAATTATTGGGCAGATCCAGATGAGCTAGATAATGTGAACTCTTGTGTTTGTATAGCTGACAATTGTGGTGTGATTACAGGTGTTGAAAAGGATGTGCAATCTTGTGAAACTGTTACAGTACAAGAGGAAATTCTTATGGATGCTGAAGAAGTGAATCAGTCTGTAGCAGGGATAAGTGAAGAAACAATTGAAACTGTTGAACTTGGTGATTTTGTGCAAACTGAAAGTTTATGTATGAATGAAGGTGATAATATGCTTCAATGATGCTACAGAGGAATTGCATTATTAGAATATTTGTTGGAGAATCCACAGTATGACAGGGAGATTGCAGAAGAAAGAGTTAAGTGTAGTGAACAAGAGGGAAATGTTGCAAATGAAATTACAGATGACAAGCAAAGGAATGTTGTAGAGGGACAGGAAGATTGGGAGGCAGCAACATCCACAGTGACAGCTAAAACAGCATGTGGGGCGAAATTTATAGTGACAGCTGAGACAACATTGATAGTAGTAGAAGAGGCACTGATGCCTTATGATTTCCATTCTAACAATTGTTTTGTGAGTACAGGTCTTATTGAAGAAGATGGAGAAAATCTGTTCCACAAAGAAATTGAACTGATGAGACGGATGATGATGAAGGAGTCCTGGAAGAGACTAGCAGCAGTGAAGCAAAAGAGAAGCAGCAAAAGGAAGACAACAGAAGATTGCAAGAGTGCAGCTAGTGGAGCAAAGCAACATAAAGTGTGGAAACCGGGAGAAAAGCAACGAGCAATAGCGCATGAAGACTTGCAGAACAAAGTATGGGATCCAGGCATACACAGATCCGAACACATGATCAGGGGATCATGATTCATTTTAAGGTTGAGTGTATGATGCAGGAGCATCAAGACCATCTTCATTTGTAAATATGGAATAAAAAGGGGGGTGTGATAATTTTAAATATTTTGTTACTTTTAATAAAATAGGGAGTGTTTTTAGGCATAAAGCAGTGAATGTGGATC
>APFE030447792.1:0-76376 GCA_000404065.3 Pinus taeda
ATCAACTGAGGTTGAATCTAAAGGAGAGAGCCCTCTCCGATTGCAGGTGGGCTAGAACCTACAATCAGAAGATTGGTTTGTGGTTACCTCGGCCGTATCCCTAATAGGAGCCTAGGGACAACCTGAGTGATAACAGCACCACCGCAGATTGCACCATCGCAGCGATCGCAACGTCGCAGGTCGCAACATCGTAGGTTGCAGAAGTTTAATGTTTGCCAAATATTACCAGTTTATTTCTGCAATATGCGATCTTGCGATCGGTGTTATCGCAGATCGGTAGATCTTGAAGTTTTTCCTTATGAGCATTACTTCATTGCGATGCGATGTTATGCTTAACACGGGGGTCTTGTGCATACCAATATTATAGGGAAATGAAGGCATTTCCTATCTTTCTTGCAACGCAATTTTAAAGACCTTTACCTTATCATAAACTTAGGTTAAAAAAAATATTCGAAAGACCTTTCTAAGCTTACGATGGTAACCTTATTTTGAAGACAGAAAAACTTGATTTTTCTTAAAAATTTAACTAAGGGTCCCCGTTCATTTAGTATTTTTGTCAACACTTAAATGAACAAGGGGGGGTGTTGCTGGCCACAAAAATTTGGTACATACTCTGCCATTTGTTGTTGTACTCTGTCCACTCATCTTCAACCCACTGTTCATTATCTTCTCTTTGAAGTTGTCAGATTCTTACTACCACCCTTTGATCCTTACCCTCTTGTGATTTTCCAAATAACCTTTGTTCAATATCTATAAATTTACTTTCAAAAAGTAAATTGTCCTCCAATTCCCCTTATACTTGATTCCTCTCAAATACATCACTATGATGTTCATCAATTCGAGCATATTTTCCTTCCTCTTCCATCTTTACTTGGCTGCTCATATGTGCCAAATTTTCTCCAGTGTCTACTTCAATGTTGTCTTTCTGCTCTTGTCCACTGTAGTCAACTCCTTCACTTGAAATCAAACTTTCATAGTCTAAATTTTCTAGCAAATATTCTAGCAATTCAATTTTTCTATGACACTTCATAAGTACTTCATCATCACTTATAATTCTGGCATTTATACATAATTTATCAGTTTGAGAATTACAAGGTTCAACAGTCTCAACTATTGCTTCACATAGCAACTCTTCAGAATGAATCTCATCTCCTCCTTTCACAAGAAATCGTTCCTATGTTATAACAGTTTCAAACATCAATGTATTACTAAATTCTTTCTACTGCAATAATTCACTATTTTTTTCATTCAGGAGACATTCTCCATCATTCTTTACTTCAGAATATTTATCTTCTGAAAGATACCCTTCCATACTTTTGACAACTTCAAAAGATTTCTCATCCTCTACAAAACTTGTAATCACATCAAAATTATTAGATTCAAATATATAAGGCTTTATATCCTCGTGCTGATCTAAATTTGTCCAACAGTTCAGAAAATCATCAAGAATTCCTTCTTCAACAAAGTAAGCTTCTTGCAGTCTTGAAATATCACAATAATTCATGAGATCTTTAACTGATCTCCGTTTTTCATCCTTACCCAAAACTTCACCCTGTTCTACTTCACAAATGGAAACCTCCATTTCTAACTCAGCTTCTCTGAGCTTTTCCACCAACCAATTCACTTGCCTTTGTTGTAGCCTTCTCTATAACTTATGCCACTTCACTGCCTTTTTCCTCAAGACCAAACCTTGTCTTTGGTTTTCCTCTAGTATCATCCTTAATACATCAAGTTGTTCTTTTAACTCTGCAATCTCCTTGTCATGCTCCTCTTGACTCATTCTCTTGCCTTTTTCCTTGACATCCTCCTTCTTCACTTTTCTTCTATCGTGGTCTTCATTAGACCTCTGTTATCTATGTTATGACTATTAGTAGTCCTCTTCTTCTCTATCTTCATGAGTTCCCCACTCACTTAATATGAGCTGCACTAAAGCCTCTGTAACAACAAGTCCTCCCTATTGTCACTTGCCTCACCAAGCTTTCCTCTGTACTTGGTCTTTGGGCAAGCACTTGGTTCTCTATTCTCTAAAACCTCTTTGAGCACTTCTCTCTACTCCTTCTAGGCTTCAACTCATCTGCAACTTTTAAGAACACAACTATCCTCTAGTATTTCAATCAGAAATGAAATAATATGTTCTGGTCACCTCTTCTTTCACTCAAAAATTCTTACCAGCTTCCTTCATCCCTTAGCAATTCTACCCACATCCTCTGTGGAATTTCCTTTATGATCTTTCCGTGAGCTGCAACAAATCCTCTGCAGTAACAAGTCCTCCTTGCTACACGATACCTCACTAAGCTTCTCTCCTTTTAGCTTAGCCTTCCGGCATATCTCTAGTTCACTCTACTGGAACCAATTGAGCAATCCCTTCTCTAGGTTGCTGCAATCTTCTCACCTTCTTATGTCGCTACATGTACGACAATATAAATACCACAAACTCTCCAATCTTCAAACCAAATCAAAACAAAAACATATCATCTCACCTTCAAGACCTCTGCATGATATTATTCTACCATTCACCTGCACTTTGAATGGATTGTTCTCTGTTTATTTGCATCTACAAATTCTACTACACTTTATCTCTGTGTGCCTATTGTTTTTCAGATTTAAAATCTCATCTCCTCTTGCTTGTATACATACCTCCAAAACATAACTCTGTTCTAAGTTTTCTCAAATAATTCTTACACACAGAGTTTTCTTGTTCTTCTCTGATACCAATTGATGTAGCCTAAGCTGCACATACCCACAATATGCAAATAAAATTGCATGTCACACTATGTCCTAGGAATTTTGAATTCCATACTTAGGGAAAATTATTTTAAATCAAGGTTTAAGGCACCTTCAATAAATTCTATGCGAAAACATTTCCCAAGTCTAAACTTTATTAAAACTTTGAGCGGAACCTTATATAGTCCTTCATGATATTTGGTTAATTCTTATTGCCCATGCATATTAACCATACTCTGGTCTTTATACTTTTGTTAAACTCAAACTTAACCCACAAAACATTAATTCCACTCATTTTTATTGTAACTCTTGTATAATAGAAATATTTCATAAGCCACATTTAAAACCTTATCTTTCCACCATTCCACAAACCTTTGCACATATATCGATGCTCTCTTTAGCACATTCAACCTTTGCCATTGATATCATTCCTTAATATGACGATTATCGCGTCACCCGATCACCAAATAGCTTAGCCGATGTCCACTGTTGATCTATCTCATCACATCCAACAGCTATCGTGCAATATCGCACAGATACTTGCACGATGTATAACAAATCTTGGCCACATGATAAACGTAGTTTTCTCATGCTATGTGTCACTCACTTAGGCTAATCGCATGAATTTTTAGAATATCGTTTACTGCTTTGAGACCACGCGAGATACAACTTACCACTTCTGAAGACCTCTCCACTATTCTTCACGTGGTTTTAATCTCTACCATTCATCTTCTTGACTTTATCTTAAGCGACTTAATCTTAGCCATCTATCTCCCTCACTCTTGTTCGTAGATCTGACTGATCCAATGACTCCTGTGCACTATTACGTTCTTTTATTTCTTACTATGTAATAGCCCATTCGTTCGGCTTTCTTCTTGTGTATTTTTTCTAGCCTTACAGTCTTCACTTGTTATGATATCGATCTCCACTCTGTTACTTCGTTTCTTTGCGCCTTTATGCTTCCTTCATCAATCTCTAATGTTTAGGAAACCTAACAGTTATATCTTTGTTGTAATATTGAAGGCTTTCTCCAATACTGTCTATGTACAACCCTGTAACACTTTTCTATGCACTTCTTCTTTCTCGGATTCTTTTCGAATTCCCTACACACTTATGTTATGCAAATACTCAGACTCACACACAATTTATCATTCGATTACTCAATCCACACTTGCACATTTCAGAATTAACTCTCTGCGTATAATAAACAAATGACTACATAATGAGTCTTCCTTTGGCCCGATCTTCTATATCAGTGGCCTTTCCTTCCCTGCCCATAGGCTTACAATCAAACCCTATCTAAATCACTAGCTAACAAACTCTCGAAGTAACTCCTAGCTAGATAACCCTCTTCTATGCCTTTTAGGATTACATTTATACAAAAGGTTCTGTAATGCATTTCCTTGTTCAGATCCTTAATCTGCTCATCAAATCCTAAAATCTCTCAATGATCCCTTGAGAATCTCAATAATTCAACTAAATCCTAAAAATTTTCTTTAATCCCCAAAATCATGAAACCAATTCCTAATCTAATATTTACAATATTTCAAAATATCTCAATCCTCACTAATTAGTCATCATCGCTCATGTTTTCCTACATTCGAGAGCATTTACAAATATCCTCACAATATCTAATTAATTCCTATTCTAAATATCCCTCACAAACTTACTTGAAAAAACATAATTATTACATTAATTTAATACTCAGGAAACCAATTCCCTTAAAACAAAAGACCCCTTATGTCTACTAAAATACAATGATATTTCTGAGCCGAATGCTCCTACATCAAATTTCTACAAGGGAAAAAGCTTTTTTCCATCTTCATAAGCCCTAAATGTGGATCCCGTGTGTTATCACTCAGATTTTCCTTGAAGTTGTTAGAAGAAGGAAAGGGGTCTGAGGTAACCACAAGCCTACCTTTTAAGTACAGAATCTAGCCAATCTGTACTTAGAGAGGGCTCTCTCTTTATGATTTAGCTTTGTTTGTGGGATATTATGCTAGTTATGAAAGCTTGGGGGATTTTGATTTTGTTTGGTGGTGGAATTCAGGAGCAGATGGATAGAACAAGGTATTTCGGGCCATTGGGCTATTGAGTCAACTGAAGATGGCTTAGCTGGATCAGGTTGATTTCACAAAGGAGAGTTTCACAGGGCAAGATAGATAAACAAAAAACAAATGATAGCTTAAAATCGGTGAAATGGTCTTAACAGGGAGGAAGGGCTGTTAAGAATCCTTCAACAAAGTCCAAGATGAGGGGAAGTGGGTGCTCATTAACAAAAATCAATTAAGTATTCTTTGTTAAATGGTCATAGTGATAAACTATGAAAGCAGGGGACAATTAAGAATTCCCTACCTATAATAGCTTGGAAGAAAACATTAAGAAAATAAATGATTTTAACGAAAGAATGCAGTAAAGCTTTTTTCTGAAATATAAATTTTCGTTTATCATTCATATATGAAACACATATGAATATTTATTAAACCAGAAAACTGTAAAAAACATAAGATATAGAAACTTATTTGTTTCTCGTTTGACACAAGTATCCAGTAAAAGTCCTTTTATTTATTACTTTGTTCCAACCAGCCACACATAAAGTTGTTCAACAACACTTCAATTCCAAAAGTAAATTGTACAAAAATGTCTAAGAATCCACCCTCAGTACTTTGAATAAGGAAGTACTTATACAAAATTTACATCAAAATAGCTCCTAACTAAGAGAGATATATTCTAGGAAAACTAAATATATTTATCATGAATATAGAGACAGATGGTCTCGAAAGTAGAAACTGAATGTGAACTGATTGTTGGTGTCACTTTTTTTGTTAAAGGAGCTGGAGGTGGGTCCTATGAATGTGCATCTTGCTTACTTTCTCGTAATTATGTGCTGGATGATTGATTTTAGCTTTTCGCTGATACTCTTTCACCTGTGACTGATACTCTTTACCTGTTTTACCATCATTCATCCCTTTTTACCAAAATTGACTATGGTAAACACCTCAAATTACTTCAATTTCTACCATGGTAAATCATAAGATCTCTATCATGCTGGTCCACCAATCATCTCTCAGTATTCTTGTCCTTGTCAATTTTCTGTAGATTTCATCTGCTTTTGTATATTTTACAAAATTTGGTTGCACTGGGAATAAGTACTTCACTTCATGCTCAATGTAAAAAAGGTTCTCCAAACCATCATAGAGAACTCTCCCTGTGGGCAATGCCTTGACTGCAGATGAACTGGCCTGACTGTTAGCTTGCTTATGTAATTTGTTGACATAATCATCCTGAAACATAAGCTTATCATTTATGACTAAAGGAATTGGGAGTCCTTTACTTTGTAAGATGTCAAACTTCCTCATGAACTCATCTATGTCTTCTTGAATATTTTGACATTTTCATTCCAGATCTTGCATTAGATTCATTTTGGTCAATAATTTCTTTATTTCGAGAATGGTAGCAGTCATATCCTCTATTTCTAATTGTTCCAACTGATGTCTATTTCTACTGTTCATAAAGTTTATTAATCTGATAGATTCTTCAGGCTTCCCTCCTAATTCTTCCCTGGTTTTCTCAATCTCTTGAATAGCAACTTTCACTAAGTCAATTTGTTCAAAAATGATTTGAATTGATGAAAAAAAATCATTGATGGAATCAATGATATTGGTCAATAGTATCTTTCTGATATCAGTCAAAGGCTTTTCAAATGTAAGGTCCTTTTTTAGTGTTTTAATCTGTTGGGTCAAGCCTTTGTTTTTTCTCATCTCTTCTACAAAATTGAATTTTGATACATCATATTTTTTCTCTAAAGTAATGAACTTTTCTTTTACTTTTTGCAATTCAGTGACTTGGAGCTTCATTTCCTCCATGGACTTGATCAAATCTTATGTGCTCTGATTTGATGTTCCTGCCTGTGATGTACTTGTACCTATTGCTCCTATAGTTGTAGTTGTTGCCAAAGGAAAATTTGGTGCTAAAGTAGTTGCCAATGTAGAAGGGACTGTTTCTGAAACTATAGGCACTACAGTCTGAGGCTCTATGGTTGACTCACTCTGCCTTGACTGTATTACTTTCTCCAATTCTTGCTCTGTCTCTTTTAGTTTCTCATTTAGCTTAAGGACCAGGTCCATAAGCTCTTCTTCATTTTTCTTTCAATCACTTTAGCAGTTTGAGGGTGCATGAGTGGTGGCAATTTCAACTGCTTTCTCAGTGCAACTATATCTTCATTATTTTTCTTTATTAGGCTCTCTGCAACCTTGATATTATTTGGGTTATCGCCCAACTCAATAATCAACTCCTCCAATGATTTGATCCTATTGTCCTTTGCCTGTGAGGAGGACTTTTCTAGTTGCAATTGGGTAGTAGTGTTGTTCAGTGAATTTTGCAACCTATGTGACATAATTTCTTTGCTAGTTAGTGTAGAATAAACCATCTCCCCTATTTTTTTATGTAGTTCTATCCAATCTATGGGGTGGATGTCTTTAGCTAAGACCTCAAAATCAGTCTTGAGGTAGTCTGCAAATGACTTGGGATGCTGTACTGTGGGCCTTAGAAAGCTCATCTTCTTTTCTCCTTCTTTGATTTCATAAGCTGACATCAATTTGGTTTGATTTGTTTGGACCATCTTCAAGTATCTAGCATAGGCTTGGGCCTTCAGCTGCTCATTCTTGGTATTTATCTCCTTGAATTTTCCTTTTATGTCTATGATCTTCTCATATGAAGATCTGAAAGTTGAAACTTCTACACTTTGTTGTCTTTCAAGATCTTGCCTTTATGAGCTGGAAGGTGTCCCACCTGTTGGGAATGCATGTAGACTGTCTCCACCTTATTTTCTCAAAATCCCTGTTATTTCCTCAAAGAATTCTTCCTCTGAATATGGATTTAGTCTGTGCCTCTTAGCACCAGGCTTGTTTGGAGGACCATTGGTAGGGGTAGCTACTTCCCTATCTCTTTTCAAGTTCTTTTCCTCATTTAGAGGAGTCTGCACAACTGGGGGATTTCCCATATTAACCTGAGCTGGATGAGTTTGTGGTGGAGTTTGTTCTTCAGAGATTTCAGGTTTCTCTGACATCTCTATTTGTCATGATGTTTGCGACTATCATGATGTTGGAGTACTTGTTTCTTGAGATTTTTCCTATGATCATTGTGCCGTGGGAGCACTAGTTTCCTATGTGTGCCTTTCAGAAGTTTCTGCTGTAGAAGTACTGGTTTTCTATTCTGACCTTTGGGAAGATTCTGCATGTACCTGTTCAAAAGATTCTAGATCAAGTCTCTTTCCTAAGTCTTTCATAACATTTTATACCTCAACTTGATCACTATCCATTTCAATTAGAGTCCCTTCCCTCCATTCATCCATATTTGCATACTGTTCTATCTTATGGATTCTATGATGGATATAGGGTGACAACTTATGTTTCATTCTCCTATCACAAATGAAACCTTGAGGATCATATGTCCAAGCAAAGGTTTTCTTGAGTTTCATTGTCGTTTCTATGATTTTTTTTGTTCTTTTCCCTACTTCTCTACTGTTTCATTTAAATGGACCTAAGTGGTCCTTGATCCTTAATTGCACTTTCTTCTTTGCATTGGTGAAATGAATTTGGTTAGAGTTTAACATTTTCCTGGAATATTCCAGGGAAAACAATCTCATAGGGACATACTTAGGCAAGTTGAAATGAGGGAGCTCACAACCATAGATTTATATCTCACTGTGATTTTGGTATAAATACCAATCTCCTATCTTGTATTGCTTTGACATTTGAAAAATTTTCTTGATCTCATCACTAATCCTAGGAGGAGGATTTTCTGTCAGCATGGTGGTCACGGGGTGGAAAAATTGGTCAATGAATTCATTGTATGAATAGGGACAAGTATATGAGTATTGAAAGATGGAAGTATAGAAAATCACTGATTTGGGATTACCTATGGTATCAATATTATTGACAGAGAAAGGAAACTTGTCAGACTGATAGTAAAGGAAAAGGTGATATATGACTGTAGAACACTTGAATACCTTTTCATTTTCTAGCGTCATGAACTGGTCATGGATTTTCTCAGCAATGAAAGTAGCATAGTTATATTTGACAGCAGGAGGTTGACCAGGGGTAAAAATGGACATGAAAACTAGAGTCAATTCATCCACATACTCACTAGTATTGAAACTCGTGACTGCAACAATCATATTGACTATATTTTTTCTTATCTCTGTGAAGAAAGATGACATGTAGGGAGGAGGATCTTTGGATTGATGTTTCTTATTCATAAAATTCTGGAAAAGGTGACTGAGTTTAGACTGGGACATTTAAGAAGCTTTTGCTAGTAATTCCCCAAGGGAAATGGGGGTGGGGTTTTAACTGGGCTGAAACCGTAGCATTTCATTGATTGAGTCTGCAGTAATTGTGAAAAGAATAGCTTGATTGGGGGACATTATTTCTCTAAGGGTGGGATTATAATTGGCTTGACATTGATGGATAATGTCATGGAAAACGTGCACAGAGGGGAGCATATACCTTGGGATATTTTATTCCCAAAGTCCTACGGTATCAAATCCATTCATGTAATTGTCCTAGCATTGACAAAATACTTTCAAGGAGTTTTTATCAGTTTCAAGGTCTTTTATTTGAAAATATTTATCTCCTAAGGGTAGATAATCCAAATCTCTATGAGGAGTAGTGATAGGAGGTACATTGAGGGCCATGGGGGTTTCCATTTCTGGTTCTTGTGGATTCAAAGATGAAAATGGGGTTTTTAAGTAGAGTTGGTGAAAACAGAGAGTCCTGGGATTCTTCGATTTTAAATTCCGCAACTGAATTGTAATGAATTTTGGGGTTTTTAATGTAATCACAGAGGAAATCAAGTATTTACAGGGTTTCTGGAGGGAAACTAGTAAATACTTGTATTTAAGTGATGGGCAATGGAGTGCAGGTTCACTGGGTGCAAATGGTGGACTGGAGTGGCGTCGAATTGCAAATTTCAGGGTGGATGATGGTTGGAGTATGAACTGGTTGACTTCTACATTCTGGTTGCATGCATGAGTTTTTAGAATAAGGACAGAAAATTGTTTTAACTTTGTTATTTATGCAAAGTCAAATATTTTGGCGGGGTTGTGATATGGATAGGTGGTCTCAGTGGGGAGGCGACTTGACGTTTTGTCGTTAGCGGGAGGCAGTAAGCAGGTTTCATCACACCGCTATTGGAGGGTAAGTGGTATTTGGGAGGGATTTCACGATTCCATACGGTGCTTGACACGTAGCAATGTAAAATTCATGAAACCACTCACCATCGCATGCTAAAAGTCAACCATAGAGGCCTCTGCGATATGCACGATGACCATCGGATCTGATCAAACGGTGGTCAGGGAGATGAAGTGACTGCCAGATATGGAGGGTGGGCCCAATATAATTTAAAGAAATTAATCATATCAGGGGTGATTCGATTGGTTATCGAGTTATTAATTAGTTCGAATGACGTAATTAATCCTCATTAAATGGTGGCGGGGTCTGGATCTTAATTAACTATGGATTAGTTAATTAATCCCGTTTATTTTATTTGTTTTATGGTTATATTTAACCGAGGGGCGGGATATATAATGAATTGGGGTTTTGTATAATAATATAATACGGGCGTGGGTAATTTGGTTTTATTGGAGAATTATATAATAAAACGTTAGTGGTTAATATGACCAAAATGAATGGGAAAGTGATAAGTCCAATGTTTTCTGAAAGTATTTCATCATATAACATATTACTTAGGCTAAAGTGTATAAAAGGGTTTTTATGAAGATTTATTTCAATTTCCCTACGTAAAATAGGATTTTACTTAGGAAAAGTTTCATCAAAGGAATGAGTGATCTTATGGGGGGGTAATGTTGATGAAAGGGACTTAAGTACTTTAGGCATTTCCAAATATTGGGCCGAGGGTCCCGTCCCTCCAAACATCACAAAAATGCTCTGAGCCCCTGTAACTTTGGCAATTACCTTTAGCACTTAGGGAATTAGTGAAAATTTTAGGGGAATGAGTAGGGAAGTTAATTATTTTGACTTTGAACGTTGATGTGCCTTCCATGTGATACATGCCTTTGCCTAGTGATGAAAGTAAAAGATTTAAACATTTAAACTTAACTTTCACCACACATTTATTCTACAACCAGCATCTACCTACCCTACCTACTTTATCCTCACATTTTCACTTCTTTATTAGGGTGCAATTAGACTGGCAAACCCTTATCAAACTTTCTTTTCTTTTACATAGTGATACCTATCTAAGTCTACACTTATTGCATCCAAGGGCTCAGATTAAATTGTTGAGCTCCTTTTCCACTCTACCTATCTACTTATCTGCCAAGTTTACACTGTTTGGTCAGATCTTTATTCTCTATTTCTAAAACATGAAATTGAAAACATGGAATAACCAAGTTTAAACTATTTGGTTACCATGGATTGTGGCATAGGTAACAAGTTTCACACAATAATTATTGTACAAAGTAAAATAGTAGTGGCATTTGGTCTTTCACACTTTCCTGGTCTTTTCTTTTGTTGGGGTTCATTTTCTTTCATTTTTTGACCTCTTTTTTATTCTTTTTATGCTTTTATTTTTCTTTTAGGGTATACTCTCTTTACATCTTTTAATTTCTATTTTTTTGATTTTTTACAAATGTGGAAAATCTTTGCAACAAGTAAGGATATGAACATTTTTCAAAGCTAAACCAGGTCAATCATGATATATGACACCTATTGGTATAGGGGCATAACAGTGACTCCACTTGGGGATGGATTTTCCTACTGGAAAGTCAAGAATAGTAGATCAGTGGCATGTGAATGACTTTGAATGTGCTCTGCAATCTTCCTTTTACCTATTTCTTTATGTATATGTATGAAAGTAATATTTTTTAAGCTTAGGGCCTTCTCTTCAGGCTTCAACTCCAAGATCTTACTGTCCGATCTTCACTTTGACATTACAAAAGATATAATATGTACAGTTAGGAACATAGTAATATTAGTAACTAGGATCAAAGTAATGCTTCAACATCCAACCATTGACTGGTCCTCCTTCCACTACTGTACCATTTAACTCTTTAAGAAAATATGCATTGTTTCCTCTGAAGGCATAGATGATGCATGGTCCTTTCCACAGGAAGTCAAACTTCCCATTTTTCCCCTTGTCCTCTCTTCTTAAATCCCATATTAATACTTTATCTCCAAGGTAGAAATCATCTGCCCTGGTTCTTCTGTCAAATATATTCTTGAGTTTTTCCTGCAATACTTGGGATCTTTGGTACACCTCCTCCCTCGTTTGCTGCAAATTTATGGTCTGGTTTATCCTTATTTGTATATCATTAGGTTCCACTTGAGCTTCTTGGAGTATTTTCATGACAGGAACCCCTAATGATGAAGGAAAAATAGCCTCCATGCCATCTACTAACTCATAGGGACTGGTTCCAATGGATTTTTTGGTTGTATGCCTATCTGCCCAGAAAGCATTGATCATTTTTTTGTTCCAAGTTTTCTTATTTTCTTCCAATATTTTTTTGATGATATTAATTAAACTCTTGTTGGAAGATTCTGCAAGTCGATTCCCTTGAGGGTAGCAGGTTGTGGAATGACTCGGTGTGATATGATACTTGTGACAGAAGGCAATCATTTTCTTTGCTTGAAGGATGCAACATTATCAGTAATGATTTTAGTGGGACAACCAAATCTAGACAAAATATTGGTTTCTAGGAAACCTATGATAACAATGTCATTGGTTTGTCTGGAGGGAATGGCTTCTATCTATTTAGTAAAATAGTCACTTGCAGTGATTATCCATTTGTGTTGGCTAGAAGAGGGTGGATGAATTTCTCCAATGAAGTCAAGACCTCATTGTTAAAAAGGCTTCTCGGTGGAAATAGGTTTCAAGGGTAAAGGTAACAATTTTCTTTTGCCTTCAAAGATTTGGCACTTATGGCAAGAAGTTACAAATTTCTTCACATCTGCAAACAAGGTTGGCCAATAGAATCTAGCCCTTAGGATTTTGTCAGTAGTTGACTTCAATAGAGATGTCCACCACAATCCCCTGCATGAAATTCTTAGAGAGAATTGTTAGCTTCATATTTTAATAAAAAATTTAACAAAATTCCTTCATGATTTTTCCAAAAAAGAGTATTATCTAAGATGCAAAACTTTGAAGCTTTCATTTTCAAAAATCTATTATTAGTTCTGGATAACCCTGGAGGAGCCTATAGGTTTTGTAAAACATAAATTATATCAACATACCAAAGTGAATCTAAAAAGGCCTGGCTGATTTGTGGAGTCTCCATCTCTTGCTCACTATCTAGCTCCGCAATGAGATTTATGTCTAGGGCTTGACAATTAGTTTCTGCCATGAGTTTGGCCAATCCCTGACCTTTCATTAGCTTGGTAGGTTTTATGTCTATATCATACTCTAAGATAGTAGCTATCCATTTTCCTCTTTCACCATCAACTCCATCCTAAGTTAGGATGTCTTTGACTACTGCATTAGGAACATAAGCTATTACATGAGAGTATAATATATAGACTCTGAAATATTTAATATCTTTTACCAGTGCAAAAGCTTGTTTCTCCATTATTTTTTATTTTAATGATGCATCTCTGAGTGATTTACTAAAAGAGGCTATAGGTTTTTCACATCCCTGATCATCCTTTTGTAATAAAATTGTAGCTATGGTGTATTCTGATGAAAAAGAAAAACTGATGAAGTCTCTATCAAACTGTGGACTTGTGAGAACTGGTGTTTTGGTTTAGGCCATTTTGATTTCTTCAAATGATTGCTTGGCCTCTACTGTCCATTTGATACTTGAATCCTTTTTTAGCATGTTATTTAGTGGTCTAATGAGTTCAACTAAATTAGAAATAAATCTTCTTAAAAAATTTATCTTCCCTAGGAAAACTTGAAGTTCTTCAATACTTCTTGGATGGGGTATCTGTAAAATAGCTTCAATCCTGGTGTTACACAAAAATATCGTCACCATGACTATTTGCAGTCAGTATGGGTCTATCATCACTTATACTGTCCTCCTAAGCAAGTCTCAAACCTCAGCTCTTCATGTCAAGCTTTGCAAATGAGAGAAAGACATTAAAAATCAATAACACTTTGGTTCCGTACTTTCTCTCACTTTTGCCTGCAGGCCTGCACCATTTGTTCATGTTTCCTACGTATCTACACGCTCTTTCTGTAAAGGGGTCGGTGCGTACCCCTGTAGAAGTAAAAAAGGAGCAAGTTTATTCTAAAAAACTCACTTTGGGTTAATTCTAGATGATTCTAGAAGGAATTTTGACGTGGATTGTTCACTCCAAGGTGGTTCATGCATCCCAAAAGAGAAGGAGCTAATCGCTTGATAGGAGGAGATATCCCTTTTCAGGAGGGCTTTATCCCTTTGAAGCAGGACCTAGTGACTACCATCCATTGCACTATAAATTAAGGCATTGGGCCAGTTGCTGGAGAGGTTAGAAGCTGAACATTTTTTAGGGTAAATGCTGATGGAATTGGGATTTCCTAGTTAAACTTGAGAGGAGAGATCACATACCTTTTGGTTTCATTGGGAAGTGAGTGAAACTTGTCAAAGTAGAGGAGACTTCTTGTTGGACCCTGGGAGGAGCTTGTACAGCATCAAGGAACATGTTGTAAAGTTCTTCTTTCATTTAAATTAATACAATCAGATTCATTTTTTTCAACAAATTTTCTTATGTGGTTTGTTTCATAATCTCCTTGATCATTATGATGAATATGATTTATGATATTGGCTTTTCAGGTGCTATTTAATTTGTTTGCTTGTTTGTGTTTGCAGAATTACACTTCAAGGAAGCTCATTTGGAGCGAGGGAGCGAGGCTTCCACAAACTTGCATTGGACCCATGGTAGGCCTAAAACACTTGTTTGCCTTTGTTTTCAATTGCATATTTAGAGAAAGATAGTTTTTGATTGGCTTGCTTGTCACTAGATATCTTTAGATACTAGGAAGGTCGATCTTGTCCGCAACCTCGACTCATTCCGCGTGACACCTAGGTTCACATATAACCTTATTGTCTTCAATACTTTCAAAAACCATAGTGAAGAAACCCTGTACCATAGGGTAAATATTTAGCTCGTCCATCAAAAGGGGCTTCCATGTCTTAGAGATCCATTTTGTAGGTCGACTATCCGTGACCAAAACCCAATAAACTTGCAAACCAAACCGTTCTCCAAAAAAAAAATCACAGTCTAAAGCTTCCTCATCCATAGGAACATTAAGGGAAGAAATTTCTTGCACCACCGGAAGACTAGATCAAAAGTTAAACATAGAACTGTACAAAATTGAAGAAGTGTTATCTTGACCAACAACCATACCTACAAAAGAAAAATATTTATTTGCGGGATCACATGAATTCACCATTGAAAAACCTGCAAAAAATCCATGCAAACAGAGTGAAGATTGAGCAGCTAAAGTTTCACCTTAGTCACCGCAAGAGATTCCAAAGCTCCTTCCATCTCTCTGTATAGAGTGCATTACCATTAATATGTATAATTCTTTTATACAAAGATAAAAATATTATAAAATTCTGATTTAGTAATATTTTTATAAGTTTTTCAATTGTGCTTTATATTTTTATTAGTGTTCATTTTTCCTTGGTAATATTTTTCATGTCTTTTTATTTGTTTACAGTTTTCACTTCCTTGATTTAGTTATGGTTATAAAATTTTGATTATAATTGATGATGATGATTGATGTCCACTAAGATTAAAATTGGTCTATCTCTCCTTAGAAAAGGTAAGACATTATTTAGATTTATTTAAAATGTATTTGTATGTTGTAAACCATTAAAAAGAGTGTTCCAAGATCACTATAATTTGGATGAATTAGGAACTTAGGGAGGTTAGTATTTGGACAAATATTTTGAAACTATGGTGTAGTTTTAATGATTTATGAGGTCACAAAGATTAATATTGTGACAAATATTTTGAATTGTGATATAATTTGTGTATATGCACTCTAGGAGAAAGATTTTCATCTTCAACCTTCTTGTTCCACAAAGATGACAATTGTTCTATCCCATGGTGTTTTGGGATTGTCCAATTCCTAGTTTCACTATGTAACACATGGGACTTGGTTTAAATTTTAGCAATGTTGATTTTCTTCTTTATGCTAGTCAAAACCAAGAGATACCTTTGATAATCTAAATTAATGTTCACCACCTCCTTGCAATATCTTAATTTCATTTTATGCTCTAATTTTTTATAGCTTACATATTCTCCTCAAATTTAGATGTAATAATATTTTTAGATTTATCATTTTTTTGGAAAATGGCATCGTCTTATATTCCTCAATGATTTAACCAAGATCCATCGTCTTTATGCAATCCCTGCTTAAGCTATTGGAAGGAAGTTTTGGATAGAGTTGAGCCTCTTTTTGTCCATGTTGGCTATTTTATTCTTATACATTAAGGTCCTAATCATGGTTATGCTCTCAATGGGGGGAAGAGTCAATTCTATGAGGAGGAAAGGATAATGTGCATTGACTTTAATTTGAAAATATAAGTTATAAATTTATTTTGAATCTACTTCATATTATCCTATCCTCCTCATAGAAGTGATTATTTCCCCCATTGAAAGAATCACTTTTATGAGGAGGATAGGATAAGGTGTATTCACTTTCATTTAAAATTATAAGGTATAAGGCTCTTTTGAATCTACTTCATATTTTTCCAAGAATCTGTAGAGATATTGCATTCTTGAACTTCACATCCATATAAGATAAGGTAAGTGACAAAAGTATAAAAGGAGTTTTTTTTTAATCCCATAGTCAATGTTCCTCTAACTTACACTTGTTTTATCCTATAATAAACTTCACACCTGTCATTTATTTATTTTAACCTTTTAAATCAATGGTTGTCATGTTTTTCTTATTTTTTTAAGTTTCCTTTTTATTCTCTCATGTTAAAAATGGACTACTTAACTAAAATATTAACATAAACACCTCTTACACAATATGAAAAGTTTTTAGGGGCTAATATTGGCAAGTGGGCTAATTTTTCATAGTTTTTCTACAAAAAAGATTTATCAATTTTCATTTTTTCTAAAAATGATTCACCTAAACTTTATAGTATTGAAATTATTTTTTATTTCAAAAATTGCAAAAAATTTTTAGAGACTATATAAAATCATTAGAAATTTGGATATATTTACAAAAATATCACCAAACATTTTACAATTTGCATATTAGGGACTAGTAAGATTCACCAAGGTGTATAAAGTTTAAGATAAACTTCCATCTTTAAAATTTTCACCTCCACCCATAGGTTAAAAAACCACAAATTGAGGGTGTTCCACCTAGCCTCAACAACTTGTGGATTATGAAGTGGCAACTAAGTGGATTTATTTCTCTTACCCTTAAACACTTGTGAACTAAAAGGTAACATCTGGGAAATATTATCCCTTCAAATGATTTTTTTTTTTTAATTCTATATATTTCTTAGATGAACTATATTGGAAAATAGTGAAAACAATTACTTTTAATCCAATTATGGAAGTGATATGCAAAGGTGGTATAAGAGTATGAAGAAAAGGTTGTCTAATAAAAGATGGTGCATGTCTTAGAAAATTTAATGATATCCATTATCTTCTAGAATGGAGAAGTTTCAAAGAGGCAATGCATGGATGTGGTGTAACATACATAGTCCCTATAATCCTCTCTAAGGGTATAAAGTGCACATGCACAACCCACAATGACATTTTATGGAGGTGAGGTATCCAAATTTCTTCTTTTAACCATCTCAAACCACCTCTTTGATGCCACCATTGTATTCTTTTCATTGAGAGCTTATTTATGATATAAATTTTGTTTTATTATGATGCTTAGAGTGAAAAATTAAAACCTTTGGAAGATTTACCATTTTATACCATGTTAGCATAATATATCACTGGCATATAGCTAACACATGATGATCTTGTGCCCACATGCCACCATTGTATAGTGTCATGCTTGCAAACTAGACACGTTGGTTTCTTGGTGACATATAGACAGTAGATGTTTTGGATATCCAGGAATCTAGATATCTAGATTTTGAACCTATTTACTGTAGCACCCTTGCCAAGATGTAGATGTCAGTTGATCTCAAAATTTATAAATTTTCAATAACTAGAATTAGCCCACAAGTAATATCATGCATCTATGGTAAATGATATGATATAAATGTTGATGTAAGTGTGGAGCAAGAAGTAAATATACTACCAATAATGTCAAGTTCTAGAATGTTGACCTTATTGTAGAAATATGCCTAATGGAGATGAGGATCTCCTTGGATAACCTAGTACAAATACTTATTTGGAAAATTAGCGAGGCTAATATATATGTTAGGTTTCCTCATGGAAGAGGAAGGCTATTGGTCAGTGTTCCTATGTGGTTTGTCATGGGAGCAATGGAAAGGCCGGTAGTAATGCTTATATTTTAAGAGAAATCCCATAGGTCCATAAGACCTGAGGTTGCAAGATATTGGAAGGATAATGGGCCAAGTTACCATTTTCCTTTCTATGTGAGAAAGAACCTAATACATTAATGATAAATTTTTCTTTCATAGGTGCAAGGGTTGCACATAAATGAATATGAATATTGATAGAGTAAGTGATGGTGAGGCTAAGAGTAGAATTGCTTGACCAATGTTGAGAGAAAGAGTAAGGTTATCAAGATGCATTGAATTTTATAATCATGTGTTGTGGTTGTAAATGTATATTTATTAAACTTAATGGTATGAACAAGTTTATGTTATCCTTGAGTTAAAAATGATGACTTGAGTGGTAATTCTATTAATTCCTTATGAAGTTCATTTTTTGCACATAGATGATGTGAAGTCTAGTCGTGCATGTGCTAGTCACATCAAAGAAAATTGAGTGGTCTAATCATATTAGATTAGACTGAGTACGAATATTATGGCTACATAGAAAGATATTTCCTTATAGTTGGGTATTACATCCAAGGAAACAAACTCCATAGAAACCCTCTATGTGAAAATAACTTATGAGAAACTATAAAGCCCTTGTTCTAGTCAGAGAAATTAGTGTTGAATTTTTTGACCTACGATGGAAAGAAAGGACCATGAACTCTTTTGGGTGATTTTTTTGAGTAAGTATGAGAAGCAAGGAGAAACGGGAGGTGTTGAGGGACTACTAGGAAGTGAAGGAAATTGTTAGTGTTGTGCAAGCCAATTATGGAAACCTTGTAACTAGTAACAAGCTTTGACTTAGTCGGTTGATAGTAAACATTCTAATTTTTGTATGTGAAGCAAAGTTTCATTCATATCTCTACCCTATAATGAATCTTTTGATTGAGAGAGTTATTCTTCCTCTTGTCACATCGAATCTAGCTTGAGGGTCACTAGTTACAAGAAAACTCTAGTGTAATTGTGCCTATTGTTGGGTGGAGAGTGAACCTCCTTTCTTTAGTTTAAGGAAAAGTTTAAAACAATTCAAATAAGTGTATTTCTCCTCCTTAAATGAAATTTCAATGTGTGCATTTATGTGGTTTAAAATTTTCATGAATGATGCTATGATGGGTTACTGAGTGTGAATGTATTGTTGAGTAGAAGCCTTGTGTAATTTGTGTCGAGTCACTAGTTGTAATTCCACAAAGAAGGAGCTTTGTATTTAGAAATACTCTTCAAAGCATGTTTACTCGTGATATCAAGGATGTTTAATGCCTTTTATAATGGACTTTCATGACAAAAAGGCTAGAATACCTTAATGGTTCTCAAACCGTAAGGTTGGATATGTATTATTCCTTAGAAAGGAACCTCTAATATGTGAACAAGGATAGACTATCCAAGTAGGCTAAGAAATTTATTATATGAATCGAAAGCTTATGTAAAATATTAATCTTAGTATAAGAGTACAAGATTTAATTTTAGAGTGAAGACTCATGGGAAGAGACCTTCATATAACATCTGATATAAGCTGTTAGAAAATTCACTAATGAACTTGTGAATTGGTGGAAGCTTGTTGAAAGGATTAATTGGGATAATGAATGTAAATGGTAATACTTTTGTGGAAATTTATATAGTTGAGTAGCTAGAATTTGAGCTTGTGTGGGGATTAGAAGACTTGGAGGCATTCGTGTGTATGCACTTTAGAAGGTCTTTGATCCCTATGAGGATAGGCCTTAATGTTGGCCTTTAGCCAATTTCTGAAAGGAGCTTCAAGATGTATGTTTATTTTATTGAAATATGTGAGAGGTTGAATCATATATGTGAAAAATTGGCCTCATGTGACTCATTAGGAAATAGTCTAATTTTGGCTATGGATGAAGGAGTATTTGATTCCTTTACAACTAGGAAAAGTTGTAATCTCCTTAGAGGGATGTTTGGAAAAGGAATTTCCACTTTTTAAATGAATTTGGTTAAGATAAAGTGTCATTTTATAAAATGGGGAGGCTTGCAAATACTATGAAAATTGATGCCCATAGTTAGCCCTAACCCTTGCTCATAGGGGAATGATAGTTTTGGACATGACCACGACCTATTGCAATGGAGAGAAGAGATAAATGGTGGTTCCTAGTTGAGGTGGATATCAAATATTTAGATATATGAATATCCAAGCATCTTGAATTTTTCGATACACACATATTGTTAACATATGGCTAGGATCCTAGATATCTAGATATTCGAATATTTGGCATCTACAAAATTATTTAAATTCCAACCCTTGCATTATCAAGATGTCAGATGGCCTGGATGGATGGAACCCTAAGGTATACGAACATCATGTGTAGGTAACCTTGATAGCAGAAACACATGGTTATTTGGAATCTAACACGTTTAGAAAAGAAAGAATTTGAATCAAAAATAAAAACCTAGATCTAGATGACAATTGGACGAGGCATGTAACGATTTCATTGAACCCCATAATACAAACCCTAGTCTGTGCAGGAAGGAGCTAATGTGGAATGTTGATGTGATGTGTTGACATGGCCCATTGATGTGGTATGTTAACATGGAACGATGACGTAAAGGTGTCAATGTTGCAGTTGATATTTTATCCATTGTGGTGTACGACATAGAGATTAGAAATTTGGTATCCAGGGTTTCAATAAAATGGACTTTATAGGTTTCTTCAAATGTCAAATAGTACAAATATCCAAGAAGTTGTATATCCAAAAATTTGGGAGTTTATCTACATTTAGGATGCCTCATTAGGATGATAATGATATGGAAACTAGCGTGTGACAGATATGATGTGGATGTCCAGGTGGAAGTTATCATGGAAGGTGACATGGGTCCAAGACCTAGGCCTTCCAAATAAATGATTTATGGAAACATCGAGATAGTGAAGTTTTCAATTATCCAAGAATCCAAATATTTGGGATCTAGATTTTTGTAATAAATGGATTTATTGAAACATCTAGATGGTGGATATTTTGGATATCGACATATTTAACTTGTTGATTAGAGAATCTCACTAGGATAAGGATGTTGGATGATCTAGAAATATGGGAATGCAAAACATTTTAGAATGGCCATAGGGGAGGAAAAATAGAATTGCATATCCAAATATGAATTGGGAGGTAAAATGTCTAGCCTATAGACATGCCCCTATGAGGTGATGACATTTGGGCATGAGACTACCATGTTCCAATCACATTTCTCTCATTCAGTTGTCAATGTGGCATAAAATGGTGAATCTTCAAAGGACCATAACTTTGTTTCCGTAGCAGAAAATGAGATGAATTCATATCATCAAAAATATCTTAACTAGAAAATGATGATGATGGGCTCAACAAGGAGGTTTGAGATGGCTAGAAGAAGTGGAAAATTGTTTAACCCGAATTCTTTAAGTTTATTTAGGAGGTTGGGTCTATATACAATATACCCTCAAAGAGTCATAGAGGGGACTGATATGTTACAGAGTGGTATCATAGATAAGTTTCCACACTCAAGATGAATGGGATCAAAAGAGAGTGTGAGAATGGTCAAAGGAATTAATGAAAGGAAGCTAACTTGGAGGAAATTTGAGAATTAATTCAAGAATAAGTATTTATCAAAAAAATTATTATGAAGGGAAAATCAAAGATTTTGATAAAACTGGGTTGGGACAACTCACCTAGAATAATATGAAATTAGATTTACGAAATTGCTAAGGGATGTGCCCTACCTTAAGGATGAGAAAGTGAAAATAAAAAAATGTTTTTCTAATGGGATATCATAGTCATACCAAGATAGGATTGATTTTGATAAGCAAAAAAAAATAGATATCATTTGGAAGGTGTTAGTGTCCTATGTTATAGTAATCAAAGTCAAGCATAGTGTTTTTATTATTTTGGTAATTTTGTAAAGTTTTGCTATGATCTCTTAGAGATTAAGTTATTAGAATTTTGAGAGAAGTGTGAGATCATGTGATTAGTTTGAGTCTAAATTAGGGTTATGTTAAAAATGTTTCAAGTAATGATGGAAATAGTCATTGATTTTCTAAAGTCTAGGTTTAGTAAATCTAGGGTTAATGTATCATCCAAGTTGTTAGGGTCTTATAATAATAGGATTCATAATTTTGAATTGACTATGGTTAGTATTGTAATATTGTACATACCTTTGCTTTCTACAAATGTATTCCCAAATTAAAAAATTTAAAGAGGGTATGTCCTAAAAGAACAATCAAAGGACAAAAAGAAACAAAGATCAAAAAAGTGAAAAATATGAACCCCACAAATCTATAAATAGATCATGAAAGTGTGAAAATTCAAATGCCACTACTATTTTAATTTTTCTGCAAATAATGATTATGTGTATCTTGTTTAAAATACCATAATCCATGATAAGTCAAGCAACTTAATATTGACTTTTCATGCTTTAAATTTAATGTTAATAGATATAGAATAAAGATCTAGCCAAACAGTTTAATATTGGCAGATCAATAGTTAAAATAGAGAATGATAGGGAGCTCAACAGTTTAACCTAAGCTCTTGGATGAAATAAGGTTTGAATTAGTTAGTTTCCTATTTCAAAGAAAAATGAATAAGGGTTTGCAAGCTAAAATGCACCCATGTAAATAAGGAATAAAATGTTAAAATAGCAGATGGGTAGGTACAAGCAATTTTTACAATCATGGATAAACATCATTTGGCATATTACTAGTTTCCCTCCCCACAATGTGCTCCAGTACTAAAATCCTTCAGTCATAAAGGTTCAGAGCATTTATCTAACTTTTGGCGGGACTGAACCCTTGGCTTAATGACTCATGGACATCAACTATTCGATTCCACCTTATTGAAACCCTTCTCATTCATGAAAACAACCTCTTCCCTTTACATCACTCATTTTACCCTACAAAATCTCCTTTTCCTAAGTTTAAAACACATTTTACCTAGGAAAGGTAAGACCGCCTTAACTAATTCCCCTCTCATTCAAAATACTCAAAAACCCACAAAAAATGCTTTTATGATATAAGTGTTAAATGTTGATATTGGGCCACCACAGTGAAGAAATTCAAGCAAAACATCGTATTTTCCATTATGATTACTATATTTTACATTTTGCGCATTCATTTCATATTAGCATACTAACTTAATGTATTAGCTTCCCGATATACCTTTTTCCTGTATTAAATAACTCCTTCATATATAATATCCAAACCCTGATTTAATTATAAACTATAGTTTCATCCCCTGCATTGTTTAAACTAACTCCCCGTTTCATATTTCCCCAACATAAACCTATAAACCCACTAACCCTTGGTGTCGTTAAAGAAAACCCTACAAATATTCACCCTGATTTCCCTTCGTGCAGCTTCACCACGCAACAGCCGTTAGATCTCTCACCCCCAGATCTGACGACGCACATCCATATCTCACTTACTCCCTCCGTAACCTTTATTAGCCTAAGAGTATGCAAGATTTGTGGTTTTGCTCGGGCCTAATTTTGCTACGTGTCAGCCTCCGACATAGATGGCGTTCCCTCGGGGAAATACTGCTCGCTTGCCAAAAGCGGTGCGATGACCTCCAAAACGCCTCCCTGTCCAACGCGAAAACCATCCACTATTCATAAAATACTTTCCCCGCCAAAATATAATCATTGCCCTTTAAAAGGCCAAGAAGCCCCATTTCATCCTTTTTCGCTCGTTTTTCTGTAAAACCTCAGCAATATGTTTGTGACACCCTGAGCCTCTGCAACCAAAATTCACTGTTGTCTACCACCTGAAGAAGCTCTGAACACCCAATTTGAGCATCCAGTTCACGTCTGCAGCCATCCTACCCTCTATAATCACCATTCAAACCAATTTGCAAGCCAAATCACCAATTTCCAAGTATTTTGAGAAAAAAACCAAAACGGCCCTCTCATTTGAAAATGTATGGTAAAAGTCAAAAGGTTATAGTGAAAGTCAAAATAGCACAGTAAAAGGAAAAAGATAAATCATCCAGATGAAAGAGTATCAATAAAAGTGTATCAAATTGAAAAATTAAAGAAAATAAAAGCAGCCAGCGGGAAGACAAACAGCATGGAAGATAGTTACAAAGCATACAGATAAAATAAATTCATGTCCAAGTGAAGATAGATGAAAAAACAGAGCAATCAAGGTAAACAGTAAAATTAAACATGGAGGCAATAAGGGTTAAACAGAGATGAAAACACTTTCACTAGCAACAATGAAGTTTATCCAAAGTAAAGGTAAAAATAGTTAAAAGAAAATTAATGTTAAAAGATGAAATCAAAGCAGGAATGGTACATTTTCCTGAAATTTCTTGTTTAAGTCATAATTTGGAAGAAACTATTGTGGCCAATCCAAGATTCATTTTGAGAAACTAGAGGAGGTTTGTGTTCCTAAAAGACCAATCTAAAAAAAAACTATCTCACTTTTTACACAAGTATTACAAAAAGTGAGATAAATGCGTATCTTCACAGCCTAATTTTCGGACTATGCAAAGTCCTGTTTTTGACATATTTTTGCAGAGAATATTGTGAATAGCTGCAGCTTAATTTTGGGAAACTAAAAGATTTTATTTCAATAAAATACTTATCTACAATAACCTCTTTCAATTTTTACATATCTATCTCGGATTGAGATATACAAAGGTATCGCTGGACCCTAATTTTGCATAATTTATGGGGCAGAATGCACAAAGGAAGGAGGTAGTTAGTGACTTGGAAGCCTCATCATCAATTAAGAGTTGCTATCAAATTCGATTTTATCTTCTTTTTCACCATCAATCCATAAATATAGTTCCAAATATATTCATTAGTTTTGAGTGTCCTTTATTTAAGTTCTATTAATGTAAAACAGTTTGAGATATTTGTAAAGCCAATCTTGATATTTTTTCAAGATATTTCAGTTTAGAATTTGAATAAATACTTCTTCATTTGAAGTATTTTGTGTGGATTATTTTACATTTGTAGAGTTATTTTGATCTTAAACCTAAGGGTGATTGTACAATTTTCGAGTCAACGGACTGGAGCAAGTAATAAAAGCATTTCTCTATAGGATTCATGAGATGAGCCATTTGCAGTGAAGTCTCTTCTTTGTTTGATTTTGTTACCTTCTTATGTGTTTCATAATCTTAAATGTGTTCTAAATTTGAATGAATTAACTAGAGATATCACTTAGAAATTGTTTAAGTACACTCTGTTTTGCACAATTAGTTATTTACATGTTTTCCTCTTATACCCAGACTTGAGAACCCTTAATTGCTCTCCCATCCTGGTTGACTTCTTTCATTCCTTCCAGAGTCTAGCCTAGGGAACCCTTAATTGCTCCCTGGATCCGATTTGAACCCATTCCACCATTTAGCCTTTGATATCTGCAATAACTCATCTATCTTTCCTTGTAGACATTGTTTTCAGAACTGAATCCAGTCTTGTTTGTCTGATATTCGACCCCATAGCCCAATGGTGGAAGAAAACCTTTGTTCATCTAAGTAAAGTGATCCCACCACCCAAATTCAAAACAAAACCCAAGTGCAAGAAATAACTAGCCTAAAATCATCTTAACTAAAACAAAGTTAAATTATAAAGGGAGAGCCCTCTCTGAGCATTAGGAAGGCTAGGTCCTGATCTCCAAAAGTGGTTTGTGGTTACCTTTGACTTTTCTTTCTTCATTAACTTCAAAAGAAATATCAGAGTGATAACGAAAGTCATGGATAAGGTCATAGTGGTTTTGATGTTTTATCAATTAGATAATTCAATGGTGTCTGCTCAATCAGTTACATATTCAAATGAGATTGTACATTGTATCATTATCATCATTTGCAAATACAAAGGTGTAAACATATGTTGTGTTTCTTCCTTGCGCTGCACTTTCAAAGTTGCTATGGTTTCTTTCACTTTGACGAACTATAGGTTCTATAAGTTTGTTTTTATTACTCATTTTGTGTTTAATACCTCAAAATTCATCTCAAAATGTTTAAGAGGGAACTCATCTAGTCAGTTTCACATCTATTCCTTCTTCGTTGCGCTTTTCTGCTGCGCTAATGTCAAAGAATATAAGATATGAAGAAAATCAATGATTTTGCACTTCTTTTCATAAGTGGAGTTTCAAAGAGGTTTAATGAGGTTGTAAACATCATATACCAAATATTTTTCTCTGTCAAAGATTTCAAAGCTTGGTCAAACCCATGCAAATGAAATTTGCTAGACTTTGTTGCTGCGTTTTTGCTGTAGGTGGTGATTTTCAAGAAGGGAGGTTTGCAATTTGGAAAAATGTTTTATAATATATATTTTATGATTTAGGGGTTTTATTCCACATTTTTGACACATTTGTAAGTATGGGAGATGGTCAAAAGCATGCAAAGGATGAACTTATTCTGTTTTGGTTGCAATGGATATGCTGCATTTTTTACTGTTTTAATAGTTAACTTAAAATTGGTTTCTCACCAAATGAAGATAAATATTGAAACATAAAAAGAGATTTTTGTCAAAAGAGATATAAATAAAAAATAAAATTCCTTAATTTTTGTAACAAGTGTCATATATTGAAATATTCAAATGAAGTTTTACAACCTAGTTTTTTAGATTTCATCATTTCTTGTTTTAGCCATGGTTTTTTGGTGTGGAGTCCGAGGATATGGAGAAGAATTTTTTAAAAATGAGAGAGGTTTCTCTCAAAAACAAGGTCATATACAAAAACACTATAATTTTTTACACCGTAATTATAGTTTTGGAATTACAGGTGTCACTTTCAGAGTAATTTTTCACAATTTCGCCAAGCCAGATTTGTTGACAAAGTTCTAGAATTTTTTGAAATTCAACTTGGTGGACCTCCAACTTGGCATAAATGACTCCAAATTAATTTGGATGATGAATTTTGAAGATTTTTCTACCCAATTCCATGATTTTATCTCTAGTTTGAATATTTTTGGTTATTCAAAAACCAAACCCTAGATAGTAGGATATGGGTAAATTTTCCAAATATTTTATTCCTAAAGCATTGTAACCACTTACTATCTTTGGGAAAAGGATGGAATTCAGATTCCTTAGTCCAGGGATGATATAATTGTATATATTTGATGAATTTTAGTGTGCAAAGTGTTTTTTGGTCAGGGTGTGATAGAGAAGACATTGAGCATTGCACATTCTCATTAAGGAGTTCCAGTGAATGATGAAGCTCGAAGTCTACTTGGTCAGGGATTCATGTGTCAGTATTTTATGGTGATGTTTATCTCCTATTTTTGTTTCATTATATTATGTTATTTCCATTCTTAAATGTCATGTCTTTAATGTTTAGTTAAGAAAAAATAATTTTAGAATTCACTTTTAAGTGGTATGTTATGGCTAACTGAACATTTTAGTGTTTTTCCTGCATTGTATATCTAAAATTCGTCCTCAACAAGATGCTTTAGATGTTATCAATTACACTACTCCTTTTCTCACCTCTCTACAAATAAGTTTGACAAAGACACCATAATGATTTCCTACCTTGCCCCTGTCTAAGGATTCCTCATTTTCCCATCATATCACTAAAACTCATTAGCTTCATATGACTCCATACCCAATGGATTTTCCCTATACCCTGTCATCAAATTGTTAAACATGCTCCCCTCTAATCTCAATACCTAGCCTAAAGCCTAAGAAAAATGTTCATATAAGTGACTAAAGATCCATGTAGAGAGAGCCCTCTCTGAAACTAGAAGGACTAGATTCCATATTTAAAGTGGTTTTTGGTTACCTTTGGGTTCCTCTCCTCAGCATGGAGGAACTACGAAGTGCTAACATAGTGGTGTTATTTCTGGGGAGAAAAACGTTCCATCTTCCCCTGGAAAGAACCATCAATTTTCAGATCTGATTACTGATGTTGAACATTAATCAGACATAAAAAGGTTGTCCATTATTCACGTGAAAACTACACTTCCAAATAGTATAGAGTTTAGAACATTTATGGCAACTCCACTATCCAAGGAATTCATAGCATAAGTTTAAATCTAGTTGCCTAGTCAATCGAGATGACAGAGTATGTTAAAATTCTTGTTTCTATTGAAGGTTTTAAGGAATATTGGGACAATTTTGATGAGTTTCAAATTGATGAAGTTTTTTAAAGGTTTTTGTTTATTTATTTAAAGTCATGCAAATGCAACTCGGAAGCTAAGATCAATTTTTTAGAAACATTTGTTGAAAATCTTATGAAAGATATTGAGGTTTTAGAGGCCCAAATGCAATCCCATAATTTCCAAGATCAGATTCAATCCTTTGAAAACCTTATTCATAAAAAAAGAAAGGAGGTGGTGCTACCCTTTGATATCAAGATTGAAGAATGTTTTTTTTGGGAATGGGTTTGATGACTCGCAGCTAAAACCATATGTTGGCAAAGAGAACACATATGAACTGTCCAACCATGACAATCAAATTATAGAATGCCTTGAGGATCATCGAACAAATCATGTATTATATGATCCTGTAGCTCACTATATGGAAGGTTTTTTCAGTTTGTGTTTTCAATGATGTTTTCAATATGGAGGCTAGATCCGTCATGAGTTTCCACCACCATTATATTATCCAATTTCCATATGGTGCAAGCACAGTCAAACGATGTGCTTATTTTAGCAACTACTCGATTAGCTTCATTGACATTTTTGTATCACTTTATTTCAACAGTTCTTCAACATTTTAGAGTAGGAAATGGTGTGCCAATAAGTTTAGCACTCTTAGCATGTTTTGTAGCAATTTTCAATTTCATTTTTCAGCAGTTTCAAATTTTAGTTTGCAGCATGTAAAGTTCAAATGTATAGTTTAGTTTGGATTTTCATTTTGGTTCTCACGCTTTCAAAGCATGAACATGTTGCAGGGTTGGGATCAGCACAATGGATCAGGCTACTAGTCTCGGTGTCCCTTAGCACATCGCAGGGAGGTTGTCATCCTAATTGGAGCCAATGTTAGTGTCCTATGTTATAGTAATCAAACTCAAGCTTAGTCTTTTTATTATTTTGGTCATTTTGTAAAGTTTTGATATGATCTCTTAGAGATCAAGTTATTAGTCTTTTGAGAGAAGTGTGAGATCATGTGATTAGTTTGAGTCTAAGTTATGGTTATGTTAGAAATGTTTCAAGTAATGATGGAAATAGTCATTTATTTCCTAAAGTCTAGGTGTAGTAAATCTAGGGTTAATATATCATCCAAATTATGGATAAGGTCATAGTGGGTTTGATGTTTTATCATTGGGACAAGCCAATGGTGTCTTCTTAGTTGGTTACATAGTCAAATGAGTTTGTACATTGTATCATTGCCATCATTTGCAAATACAAAGGTGTAAAAATTTGTTGTGTTTGTTCCTTGCGTTGTGCTTTCTTACTGCGCTTTCACAGTTATTATGGTTTCTTGTGCCTTGACGACCTCTAGGTTCTATAATTTTGTTTTGCTTGTTCATTTTGTGTTTAATACCTCAAAATTCATCTCAAAATGTTCAAGAGGGTGCTCAACTAGTCAGTTTCACATCTATTCCTTCAGCGATGCACTATTGTCAAAGAAGATAAGATATGAAGAAAATCAATGAATTTTCACTTATTTTCATAAGTGGAGTTTCAAAGGGGGTTCATGAGGTTGTAAAAATAATCTACCAACTATCTTTATCAGTCATATGTTTCAACACTTGGTCAAACCCATGCAAATGAAATTTGTTGCGCTTTGTTGCTGTGCTTTTGCTGCAGGTGGTGATTTTCAAGAAGGGAGGTTTGAAATTTGGAAAAATGTTTTCTAATAGGTATTTGATGATTCATGGGTTTTATTCCACCTTTTTGACATATTCATAAGTATGGGAGATGGTAATAAGCATGCAAAGGATGAAATTGTTCTGTTTTGGCTGAAGGGGATTTGTTGTGTCTTTTACTGTTTTCGCAGTTAAAATTGGTTTATGACCAAATGGAGATGAATATTGAAAAACCAAAAGAGGTTTCTTTCAAAAAAGAGCTACATAATAAAAAAGTCCTTCCATTTTGTAACAAGTGTCATATATTGGAATATTAAAATGAATCTTAACATCCTATTGTTTTAGATTTTGTCATTTCTTGTTTTAGCCATGATTTTTGGGCGTGGATTCTGAGGAGATGGAGAAGGATTTTCGAAAAATGAGAGAGGTTTCTCTCAAGAAAAATCTCATCTACAAAAAAATGTCTCTTTTTTTACATGGGTGTTATAGTTTGGGAATTACAGGTGTCACTTTGAGACTCATTTTCACAATTTCGCCAAGCCAAGTTTCTTGATAGAGTTCTAGAATTTTTTGAAATTCGACTTGGTGGACCTCCAAATTGGTATAATTGACTCCAATTATACCAATTATAATTGAATCCAAATTGGTATAATTGGTGCAAAGAACAGAACCCACTAAGAGATTTTCCACATAGGTAACACGTCCATAGAAAAGTTTAAAATGTTCAAGGATCCATTACTAATAATGATGTGGCCAAGAGTGTACCTCATATCCATGTGCCTATGGAAAATCGCTAGGAAGACACTAGTGATTTGTAGTGGAAATGAAAGGTAAATTACCAATAGATCCATTTAAATTTTAATTTACCTTAGCTCTAACCTTAGCTATATTTCACCAAGAATTTTTTAAACATGTATCTTGTAGAGGAAAAAGGACACAATATTGTGGTTGGCTACAACATGCCAATTTGAAATGAGTGGATTATTCACCTGTCACATCACTTGAACATGCCACCTTGGGTTTGTTTGACATGTTGATTAACATGGACTGGCTAGTAACGCATAAGTCCAAATTGGACTACTACAACAAAACTTTAAAATGCATAGATGATGAATGACAATAGCGGATACTTCAAGGATTGCAAAAGCATGTGTTTGAGGCAAGTTTCAATTCTATAATTAAATAAATGTTGCATAAAAGGGTGTCCTCTATATGTGATATGAATGACAAATTTAGATGCAGCTAATAAGCTAAAAATTGAAGAATATCCAATAATAAAAGAGTATAAGGATGTTTTTCTAGAGGAAATATGAGAACTACTTCCCAAGAGGGATATCAATATTTTTAATAGAGCTCATGCCATGAGTTGCGGTAGTGTCTACAACACCTTACAGAATAAGCATGGATAAGTTAATAGAGTTGAAGATGTAATGTAAATAAATGTTGGACAAGGGGTAAAGTTGGCCTAATATGTCCTCATTAGGAGTGCAATTATATTTGTTAAAAGGAAGGATAGTACCCTTATATTGTGTATTGATTTCAAACAGATAAACAAGATGACTATTAAAAACAAATAGCTATTTCCCGAGATTGATGATCATTATTATCAGGTGAGAGGAGCTATAATATTTTCCAAAATAGACTTGAGGTCTAGGTATGACCAAGTCAATATCAAGGATGAAGACATCCATAAGATTACATGTAGAACTAGATATGGGAACTATTAGTTTGTAATGGTACCATTTGGGCTTATCAATGCACCAACTACATTAACATGCTTGATGAACAATATTCTCAATAATTATTTGAATAGGTTTGTGTTGGTATTTATTGATGAAATCCTTAGTGTATTCAAAGACCAAGGAGGAGAATTAATAACACTATTGTGCATGATTTAAAGATGTGGAGAAACTATTTTCTTAGGATAAAGTTAGTGTTGATGACATATCATCGTAGGCTAAAGTAATTGTTTTACTAGCCTTGGTTGAATGCCAAAAATACAAATGGATGGCACTTATCAATGAATTTGATTTTGGGATCAAACACATCAAGGGAAAGGAGAATCAAAATTCAAGTGGTGGATGCACTCAGATAGAGCATGTAGACCACTCATATGGCAACAATCAACAGATGTAATTTTAATATCAAATACAAGATTAGAGATGCCTTGTGGAAAGGTGAATATTTTAAAAATATAAATAGATCCTTATAGAAAGAGTCTAAAGGAATAAAATGTGAAGGATTTTAACTAATAGAGGACAACTTGATATTGTAAAAAGGTATAATATATGTACCAAATTCAACACATTCAAGGAAGCTCATAATAAATGAACTCCATAAGAGGTCTTACTCGGGCCACCTAAGCTACCAAAAAATGATAAACCGCTGATTTTTTATTATTTTTGGCATAGAATGAAGAAAGTGGTTGTTGAATACATTGTAACATGTTTGGAATGATAATGAGATAAAGTGGAGCATAAGAACCAATAAATATTGATACATACAATATTGATTCCAAAATGGAAGTGGGAAGTTGTCTCTATGGACTTCATCATTGGACTGTCAAGGATAGTCGATCAAAATGACACAATCATGGTAGTGGTGGATAAATTGAAAAAAATGACTTGCTTTACTCTAGTGAAATCTACCTATAAAGAAGTTGATATTTCCCATGCATTTATGAAAGAAATTTCTAGATTGGATGGCATGCCTAAGGTAATTATATTTGATGCGGATGCCAAGTTTACTTCAAACTTTTGGAAATATTTTTTTGTATATTTTGGGACACAATTAGAATTCAGTAATTCCTACCATCCTCAGACAGATGTACAGAAAAAGAGGATGAACAAAGTATTGGAATACATGTTGAGAACATGTGTTATGCATCAACCCAAGAAGTGGAAAGATTAATTACCTCTAGTAGACTTCTCCTATAGTAATGGCTATTAGGAGCCAATAAAAATGAGTCCCTTTGAGATATTATATGGTATAAAGTGTAACATATCAATCATTTTGGATAATTCAATGGATCGAATCACCCTTGGACCATAACTGTTAAAAGAAATGGAGCAAGAAATGATGATGATTAAGAAGAATCTAAAATTGGCACAAAACTAATAGAAAATTTATGCAGATTAGAATAAAACTCGCAAGGAATTCCAATTAGGATAACATTTATATCTCTATATCAAACCCAAAAGGGTTACTTAAAAATGGGACATGTTCTAAGTTGGTACTATTGAGAAATCTAGAGGCAAACAAGTGTTGGTGATTTCTCTTACTTTCATAAAAATTCTTGTGATGTATTTTTACTTTACTTGATTAACTTCTTCTTTCCTTTATTATTATTAGTGTTCTCTATCATAAAAAAACTACCAAATCATAAAGAACAATGAGACAATAGGACACAAGATATAAGCGATCAGCCACGGCCAAAACCTCTCCAACTGAGAGGAAAACCCACCAGAATTCTTCTCTTATTATAGAACTTCAATTGAAAAATTCCAAGACCTATGAGCCTTGACCAAGACTAAATAATATTTTAGGGGCTAATATTTGTAGGTGGGCTAACTTTCCATGATTTTTTCCAAAAAAAAGATTCACCAATTTCCATTTTTTTATAAAAGTGATTCGCCCAAATTTTATAGTATAGAATTATGTTATCCTAAAAATCACCAAAGTTGTATAGAGACTATATAAAGTCATTATAAATTTGGATATCTTTAAAAAAATATCACCAAACTTCTTACAATCTACAAATTAGGGACTCGTAAGATTCACCAAGGTTTCTAAACTTTGAGTTAAATTTGCATCCTTAAAATTCTCCCTAACCAAGACCCTTGAAGACCAAGTCATCCTTCCTTATTGATGAGATTTCCTTCCACAGCTTCCAACAAAAAAATTCAACCTTCCAGCAGCTTCTCCATCAAATTCAACCCCAACAACTATTTCTGCAACTTCAACCTAGCAGCTTTAGCAACTTCGACCTAGCAGCTTCACAGTTTTGACCTTGATGCAACTTTAGCAGCTTCGACCTAGCATCTTCACAATTTCCATCTAAAGGCATATTCACATATTCAACCTTGTAGCTTCATAGCTTCGACCTTGTAGCTTCACAGCTTTGATGCAGCTTCAAAATTTCATCTAGCCCAAAAACCATAGAAACCCTAACAAAAGAGAGCGAGAGAGAGAGCACCAAAAACTTTGATATTGATCTTCTTCTTCTTCATCATCCTTTTCCAGCTTCTATCTTGAGGATATAAAACTTTCTTGAGTGAGTGTGCAAATGAGGTTGAATTTCCTCTTATTTATAGGCTTATGTGGGATACGAATTTCTATTTTGAGGCTAATTTGTCCCTTCATTTAGGATGAATTGATATTTGTGCCATTATGAGGTCTTGGAGGGTCTTTTAACTCAATTTTGACTTAATTTTCTTTCTTTACAATATGTAACATGCCTAAATGGGTTTCGAATACATGACAATGACTCAATTGACTTTATGACAAACCTAGAAGCACTCAATGGGTTCTTGACCCAAAAATAAATCTCCCTTGAGCATGAAACCCATGCCTCAAGAATACAAATAATAAATTTATCTTTCTCTTTTCATTAAATACATAAAATCATGATTACATATGCAAGCATGAAGACCGAACCTAGTTACACATTTCAACACTCCCTCTTAACTAGAGAGGTATTCATAATCCATACAAGGTACCTGGAAAATCTCAATCTAAAGGATTCTCATATGAAGATTCGGATTGTTAACCCATCTGTATAGCATCATATCATCCAGCATTGTCACATAGCAAGGCCTTGACTAACGACTCTATCTCTCCACAAGATCAGAACAAAATGTTGACGAGACTAATGATTTATAGACATCGTCATCACTGTATCTCTCGGAACATACCCCACCTGGTTTATCTCAGAGTATGTTCCACCAAGACTATTCTTATCTTGGATTCCCAGTCCTCAAAGAATATCGGTCCTCTACAAATAATCTTATCTTGGATGCCCTACCACATCCTCAAAGAGTATCGAAAGTCAGATGCTTACCCAATCCTCCATTATATCTTCCTAGATGAAGACAAGAATGATGTGCCTATCTCTCCTCATGCCCTTCACTAAGACTTACAATTGTTAGTCCTGGTCTAGTGCATGACACATGAAGTAGAGAACCATAATTTTCATTCCCTCTTAACCAGGTATGACCAACCCATTCCATAAAAGGAATGTACCCAAGATCCCTCTTAATAAGGGACTTGTCAAATCTCCCTCTTGACCAGGGACTTGATTCCAGTAGCTCTTTAGGTAGAGATCATGGGACAACCAACTACTTGAAGAGCTCCTCCTTTCAATGTCATGAACTTATTTTTCTTTATTCAGGAGTCTTCATATTTTTGGGACTTCTTCGTAGGGCATCGACATCCATCACATTCATTCATGAATCATGTCAGTCATGTCATCCTTTCATTCATTGGAAAGTGATACATTAGTCCATATTTGACCTTTCCTTCATGTCTTGCTACCTTATTTGCAACATGTTTCCTTCATAATATTTCATCCTACCACATGAGTTTCAGTTGTAGATGATGTATACAACTCTTCCTTTGCTAGCCTTGCATAAGCCCATCTAGATATTATTAAAAATAGAAAGTGAAGATTAAATCAAAAATACCTTTGTGATGGTCATTCATCATGATATCTCCTTGTTTGCATCAACATCCTGCATATATATTGACACATATCCAAAAATATATACAACGCCAAGGGTCTCTTTGTTTTTCATACTTTATCTGGATCTTCATATCTTTCCCATGGAGATATCATAGTCAAATCTTCTAGTTCATGGATGTTGATTGCATTCTCCATAGTTTCATTTTTCATGATCTCTTCCTTTATTTATTCACACATTTCCTCCTAGGAACTTTAAATCATAGTTCCTTCAACTTTTTCAACCACCTCATATTTCATATGAGGGCATATTATGTTGATTTCATCCAGTCAATTTGTGAACCATGCCTTCATGCATTCCTTTCACAAGAGGAGACCCTTACTTTTGATCATGCTCTTGAGGTAGAGCACTCATTCATGAGATGACTCTATTTTATCAAGTACGAGCATACATACCTGATCTCTTTCTTTTGGTCATATAGACTTCCTTCGAAAAATTCCTGTATTGAAATAACTTCAATTCCTTGACCTTGTTCACTTCTTTTGACATCATACCATCATCCCATGAATCCCATACAAGATGGAATTCCTAGCAAGACACTTGCTTCTTCTAGAAGGTGAACCTTCCAATGAAGATTCCAACAAAGGATCTTGATCATCCTCATCTTGCAAGTGCTCCTTTTGAATGATGTATAATGATCTCTATACTAGATGACTTTCTTTTTCCCATAAGTACTACTTATGCTTCTGATGAGGTTACCAAGAGATACATCCTTCTATAGGTGACAACCATAGGCTTCTATTTCAACTATCTTTCATGCTTCTTTATGATGATGTCATGAGCTCTTGCTTTCAATCATATGCTTCTATGATGTCATCTCCTAACATGATATATCCTATCGTGCTTCGAATGATTCCTACCATGATAGTTATATTGTACAACAGAAAAATTGAAACAGAAACTTGAAAAGAACTAGGGGATGAAGACTATCTCAATCATAGTAGAGATCTTTTACTTCCTCCTTGAATTTATTCTTTTAATCTTCTTCCACTTCTTCAATGATATTGGTTTCTTCCCTTCCTCTTTTTTTGTTATTCTTCTTGAGATTTGGACAATATCTTTTGTAGTGCTCATATTCATGACAACCATAGCATTGAACCTTCGACATGTTCTTCTTCTTTTTCTAAGGACCAAGCTTCCCAAACCTCCCTTTTTCTTCTAGCCAAGGTAGAAAAATCTTGAGCTTGCTTTCTTGATCCTACATAAATTTTTGCCTTCAACCTGGTTACAATGACCATATATAATTAAATGAAGTAGCTTCCTTATTTCCATAGATGTGTGATGTGAATTTTACCCATTCCTTTGGTAGTGTTATTTCCTTTTCAAACATTATTTCTCCAAACTCTTGGAGTTGGTCTTCTTATTTCTAACACCCTCATAAAGTTTGAGGTTATTCCTTCTTCTTTTGATATCTTCACCTTGTAGAGCTTGAGATTATTATTTCTATAGTTAGACAATTAAACCCTTAATATGACCAAAGACTTAATTTTATATGAGGATCATATCTGTCCTCTTCTTCCATGCAAGAAAATTTTGAAGACCCAACCAATTTCTTGATTTCCTTGCAAAATGAAGTCATCTTGATATCTCTCTCTCTCGCTATATATATATACTTACTAGTCAAGTGAAGATACACCTAGATGATGAAATATTTAGATTGATGCCTTCTTGATTTTGATGATGATGTAGATAATAGAAGATTTCTTCTTAGTGAAGATGCCTTCCTTCAAAAGTGATCCTTGGGTCATAGGGAGATCACATTGATTCCTTGATGATGACAATGATTTTTTTTTATTTCTTCCTTCAAGTCAATGCTATTCAAAATTGTTTCACAACCTCAAATTTTCGTCCCTTCTTCAGAATTTCAGTTTGCCACAGGAGGTCTGCAATTTCAGCCTTTTCTGCAGAAACCCTAGGTCACACATGAGGCTAGAATATGGATGGATTTGTTGCCTTTTGACTTTGCTTGACCTTGACTCCTTCTCTTGACAATTCATCTTGCTAAATAGTCCTTCTTTGACCCAAAATTTGTCCTCTTTGAGTGACTGCACTTTTCGGATTTCACTACTACAAATGATGCCCTAACCTTCACACGTGTGGAGGAGAATTAGCCCAAAACAAATCAGAAAATGCTTAACTCTTCTTTATTATTCCTTTGTTGGGTATCATATTCCTTTCTCTTCCTTGATTGAACTCCTCTTGAAGATTGATTCTCTTGATGTTTCCAAGATTATTTCTTCATACTTCGTCCCTTGAGTATCCTTTTTTGTGTTGTCCTTCCTTGATGTAGTTGCCTTAGCTTTGATACCATGTTGAGAAATCTAGGGGGAAACAAGTGTAGGTGATTTCTCTTACTTTTGATAACTACTTATGATGTATTTTTACTTTACTTGATTAACTTCTTCTTTCCTTTATTATTATTAGTGTTCTCGATCATCAAACAACTATCAAATCATAAAGAATAATGAGATAATAGGAAACAATATATAGGCGATCATCCAAGGCCAAAACCTCTCCAACTTAGAGGAAAACCCACGAGAATTCTTCTCTTCTTATAGAACTTCAATTGACAAATTCCAAGACATATAACTCTTTACCAAGGCCCTCCAATACCAAGTCATCCTTCCTTCTTGATGAGCTTTCCTTCCACAACTTCCAGCAACAAACTTCAACCTTCCAGCAACTTCTCCAGTAACTAAAACCCCAACAACTATTTCTGCGACTTCAACCTAGCATCTTTAGCAACTTCACAGTTTTTACCTTGATGAAACTTTAACATCTTTGACCTAGCAACTTCAGAGCTTCAATCTAGAGGCATATTCATAGCTTCGACCTTGCAGCTTCACAACTTAGACCTTGCAGCTTCACAACTTCAACCTTGTAGCTTCACAACTTCGATGCAGCTTCAAAATTTTGTCTAGCCTAGAAACTGTAGAAACCCTAACAAAAGAGAGAGAGAGAGAGAGACCCAAAAACTTCGGTCTTGGTCTTCCTCTTCTTGTTCGTCCTTTTCTAGTTTCTATCTTGAGGAGGTCAAGCTTTCTTGAGTGTGTGTGAAAATGAGGTCAAATTCCCTCTTATTTATAGGCTTGTGTGGGGTATGAATTGTTATCTTGAGGCTGACTTGTACCTTCATGTAGGCCGACTTTATCTTTGTGCCATGACGAGGTCTTGGAGGGTCTTTTGACTTAATAATTTTTTTCTTTATAATATGAAACATACCTAAATGGGTCTTCAATGCATGACAATAACTCAATTGACTTTATGACAAACCTAGAAGCACTCAATGGGTGCTTTACCTAAAAATAAATTAACCTTGAGCATGAAACCCATGCCTCAAGAATACAAATAATAATTTTATTTTTCTCTTGTCATTAAATAAATAAAATCACGATTACAAGCACCATTACAAGCACCATTACCTTTTAAGATTCTAGAAAGAATGGGACCAGTAACATATTGACTTCCTTTATCCTACCATGAAGGCACATAATGTATTTCATGTATCTTTCCTTAAGAAGTATGTTTATGGTGCTAATCATGTTATTGAATACGCTATTATTTCAGTGGAACCCAATGGAGAGTTCCATCTAGAACCTCAATACATCCTTGATAGGAAGGAAAGTTTGCTCAAGATTTGAGCCATCATATAGGTTAAGGTGTAGTGGGAGAGATTTGGAGCAGAAAATACTACTTGGGAATTATAGGATGATAGGAAAGTGGCATTCCCATTTTTGTTTATTGAGTATAGTTTCTACCACTAACAATAGAAGACTGAGGATGGTGTTCCTTTAAGGGTAGGAATTGTAACATGCCACTTTCAACCCAATTTTGTTATTGTAAATTGTGGCTTGTAATGCTTAAATTTTCCATCATGGATACATTGATACGCTCTTGATTGATGTAATATATTTTATTTTAAAATATTTACAGTGGTTTAAGGAAGGGAAATCCTACCCAGAATTTGACGCCACGAGAGGAAGATATGAGGAGAATTCAAAATTTATTTATCAATAAAAATATATATCCTCGAACTAAATGCCTAATTTCCCTTCCTCCTGGAAATCAATTGAGAAAGGGATTGGTAGTCAAACCAGAAACTTCTTGTAGTTATGAGAGGAGATGGAAGTGGCCAAATACTTTCACATAGGTGTGGGAATAGTACCCTTTTGGATATTTATGAATCAACCATGCAATCAATATCATGGACTATGAAATATCATGTAGAGAATATTGTTGGGAGAGGAACCTATGTGGGGACATAGAGATTGAGAAAGAGAAAATCTAGGGAATAGGTAGAGACAAATGAGGATTTTTTTATATTGATATTCTAAGTGAGAATGTGTGTATAAGAACCCTCTACATGATAGAAACCTATGAGAAACTGTAAATCCATTGTTTTAGTTAGAGACATCAATGTTGAAGTATTCAATCTAACTTGGGAAAAGAGTGCAATGAGTTTGTCTGGGTGATTTTTTTGAATTAGAAAAATAAGAACTAAGAAAGAGGAGGTGTCAAAAGACTATTGGGCAATCAAGGATCCAATTAGTTTTGATCAAGCCAATTGTGGGAACCCTGTGATTAGTAACATGCCCTGGCTTAATGGTTTGATGGAAAACATTATAATTTATGTACATGAAGGATATTTGGCATCATACTCATACCTTATAATTAGCCTTTTGAATGAGCGAGTGGGTCTTTGCCTGGTGGCACTGAATCTAGCTTAGGGGTGGCCTACTACATGCAAAATACAATGCAGTTGAGCCCATGGTTGGGTGGAGAGTGCCCCCCGCTTCTTTATTTTCAGACAAACTGTAAACAATTTCGATAAGTTTATTTCTACTGCTTAAATGAAATGTGTGTGTTTAAAGTTTCATGGATATGTAGAAATTCCTTGTAGATTCAAATCGCTTATCTAATTTTCTAAAACAAAAGACTTGAATCTACTCTACTCATCAGTGGAAACAATTAATCGATCGAGAAATCATGAAGAATATAAGAGAAATAATTCAATCAACACATTACACAATGATTTCCTGCGGAAAGCCACAACTAAAAACATTTTCTATCTATATATTGCATTAGTCAGAAAATATCAGAAGATTACAATGATTTTCTTAAGCCCAAGCAACCTCTACACTATCTCTATCTGTCTCACAACTTCCTAGACAAGCCTAGGCCAATTCTTAACCAAATTTTGGCTTGCCGAAGTCCCTATTTCCTTGCATTGTTTCCTTGGGAATTAGCCCCCTATTAATTAAGGAAATTCCTCATTATGAATTGTGCAATCCTCATAGACCTTCCTCTAACTGCATGCATCACCTATACAATTTGGATGATTATACAACTAATAGTACAATACCCTTAAACTCCAATCTCAACTGGGTAAATCTCAGATATGAAATTAATGAGTTATTTATGAGTGAATCATTAGCTAACTGGTTGAACACATGAAGCAGAACCCCATTATCTAACCTCCTACTAGTTCCTCCATCAGTTGGAACTAGTTTAACTAACTTTAACTCAGTTAAACTAAATTAATTAATTACAACTCAAAATAAACTCAACCAAAGCTCCTATAAAGTAGGAGACACTCTACATGACTCAAGTTAGACCCTCAACTCAAATTAACTAATCCAACTAAGTCAAATTAACTTAGTTAACTTGTACAAGTTGTCTTGTGATGTGGAAATACAATTTTATTCCTAATTTTATTCAAGGACAAAATTAAACCAAGATTTTCTTGTTGCATTTTCAACACTCCCTCTCAACAAGAAAGGGATTAGCAGATACCCCATCTTTCCTCATCCAGATAGCCTCACAAGCTGCTTGACTGTAGAAATTCCTTGTAGATTCGAACTACTAATTGTAATATGTTAAAACAATAGACTTGAATCTACTTTACTCATCAGTAGAAATAATTATATGATCACAAAATCACTAAGTGATCTGAATGTGCAAACTTAAAGATTTTTAACAATTTTGCAAGTTAAATTTCTATTTGTTTTGGGTAGAGGATCAGCTTAATAAACAAATAAACAAGTAAATTTAAACCAAATTTTACATCCAAACAGAGACAAAATCAACATATCTGAAACACATAACACAAGCATGATAAAAGAGTTCACCCCTCTCTTGGGCTACATCTCCTGGTCCAACTTCCAATGTAGGGTTGTTTCATGGAAAATGATAAAAAGTGTGTTTACATGATTTACACAAATAAAATAGTAGAATTGATTTCTCCAATGGATCCAACACTATCAATAAAACCCTATTTTGGTTCTTTTCGCACCTCATTTGGCCAAAATTTGAGAAAGTTATGGTTGTTTCTTCATTTTCCCAAATCTTGATGCTCATCATCCTCCAATTCGACCAAAACCTGGCTTGAGTGCCCCAAACACGGAATCGACACACTAAAATTGGCATAATTCACGCTCGGAAGGCAAATTTGTAAGACTGTTAAGGGTTCCATTAAGCCCCCAGTCTCAAAATTCCTGGTCGCATGATGACCATATGACTTTGAAGGGTGTCGAAATTTGGGAGCTCTGTCTAGCCCAATTTTTTGTGTGCACCCTTGGTTATATGCTCCCGCATGTGACCATGGTTCGGCCCCCTAGGGGTTGGACCCTTTCAACTCCACTTAGTCATGTGTTATTAGTCACATGGCAGCCCCAAAGGGCTTGGGACTGGCCCCCCGACTCTTTTGTCCTTGGTTCTTTGGCTATGGCATATGATTGTGAAAACATGTCGTGAGGGTTGGGCTATGTCCTAGTCCTTGGACCGTTGCTCGCAGTCCTGTGGCATGGGGGTGGTTAGGGGCTAGGGCTTAACCTAACCCCTCCCCCATATGTACATTTATAAAAACTTAAATACAACTTGCATTCATTATATATCAAGTGACAAGGTGGTGGCACAACGATAAAGCAGTTGATTTCTTGGTATGTGGTCTTAGTTTCAAACCCCACGGGTGATGTTCGGCCTCCAAACAAATTTTAATGTGCCACTTGGAGGTCATGTGGCCACCTTTGGTTGGCCCACGTGACCTTCCACCTTTGGCCATAAAAAAACCAAGCATAGTTAAAAATGTTTAAAAAATCGACCTTAGAGCAAAATTGGAGAAATTTTTCAAACCTATTTCTTTTAACCTTTCAACCAATCAGATGAGGCCATGTGGCTACATGCCATTGGTCCAAAAATACCCAATCCCCTGTCCATTTGTCAAAATTTTACCTGTTTGACAATTCAATCAGAACACATTTCTGGGAGCATCCGATGTTGGATTTGTGTGAAACGAGTTGCGTTGGGTTCAGGTCATTGATATCTATCCAGTCATATAGGTTTAGAGCTTTGTCATACACTTTCAATTTTGAGTATTATTTTGATCCACCGGATCACTCCTCCCCATTAGAAGCTTTAGGACCTCCAAAAGCTCTTTATCAGTCAAAAAATAGATGAGGGTACATTTCCCTTACCCTTCCAATCTTAGTCCATTGAAATTTGCTTGAATTTTTCATTTTGAGATTTTCATGAAAATACATCATTTTCCCTTATTTTGGAATCCTTGTCTTGTTGTCATAAATGACATCTTGCTACAATTTCCCAGAATATGAAGAACAACAAACTGCCTTTGAAGGAATAAAAACATTCCTTCCTCAGTCTCCAATCAAAGGAAACTTAAACAATCTCAAATTCTTCTCACCTTGAACATTGTCATCATGACAATGCTTACCATGTCTAGCCTTGTGCTTGGCTCAACACTTGACCAAATGTGAATGCCATCTCCATGCACCATCCCTTTTCAAAGCCAACACATTATGAAACCCATAAGAAGAAGTTTTGGAACCAATTTTCTCTTTGTCAATTTTCTTTTTCATTTTCTCATTGACCTCTGCACTCTTTAACACTAACATCTTGTTCACACCAATGTTCAACAATGATGCATGTTGCTACAAATTTACTTCATTTTGTTTACCTCTTTTAGGAGGCAACATGTTATACTCCTGAAACATATTATCACATGAATTAGAAAAATCAATAAAATCAGATTTCAAACTTGATTCATATCCTTGGAAGGCTTTAGACTCTTCAACACCTTCATGTTTGATCATTAACGATGCAAATTTCTGACTAGCATTAACAATCCTCTTCATTTGTCCTGCATTTAGAAGACATGCATTCAACTTCTTTCTATGTGTTCTAACAATGTACTCAATCCATTCTTGAACAAATGATATTTTTTCTCATGGTGATGAAAAATAGCACTCCTATCATAAATATATGGGCTTCCCAAAACAATACCACATATATCAATTAGAATTACATCAAGCTCTACCTCATCTAGAAAGTTTGCAATGATTGCAAATTTCAGTTTACATATTTTTGTCACATGCAATTTTGCGATGTCACATATCCAACCTAAAGGATAAGATTTAGGATGAGGAATATTTTCTAAATTCAACTTCTTGACAATGTCTTCTAAGATAAGATTTGCTTGTGAACCACTATCAAACAGTGTATCTATCTTGGTATATTTTGAAATAACTCTAATATGGAAAAGCTCTATTCTTGTTTTTTCATCTTGAGTTCCATTGAGATAATTTGAAGAACTAGTACTTTCAATTTCCTTACCTTTTAAACCCATGGATGTGATCTTTGTTTCATCTCTAGAATCTGAACCTAAATCTTGGTGTGTAGTTGTAGTTGTCTTCTCCTTCTCCTTGTTCTTAAACTTTTTGGGTCTCATTTCTGGATGAAGTTTCCAGCAATGATCTTCATCATGGACCTCTTTGGAACAATGTTTACATGTCAAATTTTATTCCTCCATCTTGATGGCAACATTCTTCTTCCCTTTTCCTTTGAACTTACCTTTTCCTTTTTCTCTAGACTCAAAGGAACTCTCACTAGTTTCTTCAGAAACATTTTTCACTCTTGCCTATAAATGAGTTTCCTGAACACAAACTTCATCTTATTTTGTAGGGATAAATATGAGAATGGTATGTCTCAAATAGCTATACAATCCTCCAATATATTTGAGCAAAGTATATTTTGAGGACAAATCTATACGCAAAATCAAAGCTCTTTTCCTAAATGCTTGAGTATAAGATTGTAGATTTTTCCCTTTAGTTTTCCTAAAGTTCTACCAATCCATTATAGCTTTCTGCATGTACTTCTTATTGCAAAAACAAAATCATTCCAAGAGGATAAAACCTTACCATGTTTCTTCATGTCCTCTTGAGTTTTGGCTTCCCACCAAATTAGTGTTGCACCTTCCAATCTAAGAGAAGCAAGATGAATCTTGGTTTCATCATCTTTGATTCTTTGTATCCTGCAATACACTTCAATCTAGCAAATCCAATTATCTAATCTTTCTGTATTTGCCTCTCCATTTACATAGGCAATTCAAAATTAATGTCAAGCTTAAGAAAAGTAGTTTCACCATGACCCCTTAGGGGATTTGGAGGTTTTTTTGAAAGGGTAGTAGTAGTAGAAGAAGATGAGGCTGAAGATGAAGATGACGATGATGATGATGGAGGTGAAGGTAGTGGTTTGTCACCATTCCCTACATTCCCTTTTGGAGGCTTGTCTCCTTTTCCTCCATGAGATTTTGAGCTCTCTCCATAAAGTCTAGAATTCCTCTCCTCATACAGAAACTTAACCATCTTAGACATTTCAAAGAATGATTTTATGAAATTATGCTCATCTTCAAACATCTCTTCAAGACCTTCTTCATGTGCCATGACTATTGAATCTTCAAGAGTGTTTTTTTCGGCCTTGAAACAATTTGAGATCTTGGCTCCACAAATTCTCCTCCTCCTCTCTTGAGATTAAACCTTGTAAGCATCAAAAAAACACTTGAAAACAAATCAAATCTTCACAAAAACCCGTTTCTCTGATACCAAAATGATATGAATTTGTAAACTTGAATATTTTTAAAAATTTTGCAAGTTAAATTTATATGTGTTTTGGTTAGAGGATCAACTTACTAAACACATAAACAAGTAAATTTAAACCAATTTTTACTGCCAAACAGAGATAAAACCAATATATCTTAGAAACATAACACGAGCATGATAAAGGAGTTCACCCCTCTTTTGGGCTACATCTCCCGGTCCAACGTCCCATGTAGAGCCTCTTTCATTAAAAATGCTCAAAAGTGCTTTTAAAATAATTTTAAAACTCAAATAGAAGAATTGATGTCTCCAATGGATCCATCACTATCAAAAACCCCTATTTTAGTTCTTTCTGCACCTCATTTGGCCAAAAACTGAGAAAGTTATGCTTGTTCCTTGATTTTCCCAAATTTTGATGCTAACCATCCTCTAATTCGGCCTCAACCTAGCATGAGTGCCCCAAAAACAAAATCGGTGTACTAAGACTAGCACAATTCCCGCTTGGTGGGAAAATTTATAAGACTGTTAAGGGTGCCATTAAGCCCCCAATCCCGAAATTCCTATTCGCATAACATCCATATGACCGCGAAAGGTGCCAAAATTTGGGGGCTCTGTCTAGCCCCTATCTCTGCATGCGCCCTTGGTTCTATGATCCCACATCTGACCATGGTTCATCCCTCTAGGGGTTGGCCCCTCTTAACTCTGCTCGTTCATGTGTTGTTGGTCAGATGGCGGCCCCGTAGGGCTTGGGGTTGGCCCCGATGGGCTGCCCCCTGACTCTTTTGCGCTCGATTATTTGGCTATCACATATGACTGTAAAAACAGACTATGAGGGTTGGGCTAGGCCCTAAACCTTGGCCCCTACCATGGGCTAGGGCTTAGCCCAACCACTCCCCCATATGTGCATTTATAAAAACTTAAATATAACCCACATTCATTATATATCAAGTGACAAGGCGGTGGTGTGACAGTAAAGTGGTTGGTTGCTTGGTACGTGGTCTCAGTTTTGAACCCCAGGGGTGTTGTTCGACCTCCAAATTTTTTTAATGTGCCACTTGGAGGCTATGTGGCCACCTCTAGTCAGCCCACATGGCCTTCCACCATTGGCTACGAAAAAACCAGTCAAAATTAAAAAATGTTTAAAAATTCGACCTTAGAGCAAAATTGAAGAAATTTTGCAAACCCATTTTGTTTTTAACTTTTTGACCAATTAGATGAGGCCATGCAGCTACCTAAAACGTGTTGCGTTTGGGTTCAGTTCGCCAAGATCTATCCATTCGTATAGGTTTCAAGCTCTGTCGCACACTTTCAATTTTGAGCATTATTTTGATCCACTGGATCACAAAGCATACAAGAGAAAGAATTCAATCAACACATTACAAAATAATTTCTTGAGGAAATCCATAACTAAAAACCCCTGCTATCTGTATATTGCATTAGTCAGAAAATATGAGAATATTACAATGCTTTTCTCAAGCCCGAGCAACCTCTGCAACTCTCTCTATCTATCTCACAACTTCCTAGACAAGCCCAAGCCAATACTTAACCAATTTTCTGGTTGCCTAAGTCCTTATTTCCTTGTGTTGTTTCCTTGGGAATTATCCCCTTATTAATTATGGAAATTCTTGAATTGGAATTGTGCAATCATAATAGGCCTTCCTCTGACTGCATGCACCACCTCTACAATTTGGATGATTATACAACTGATAGTAAAATGTCCCTGAACTCCAATATCAATTGGATAACTCTCATATCTAACATGCATGAGTTATCTATGAGTGACTCATCAGTTTAGGGGTTGATCATTCTAGGCAACACCACACTACACTGTAGGCATCACCACACTGCTAGACCTCCCACTAGTTCCTCCAACAGTTGGAACTAGTTTAACTGGCTTTACTTAGTTAAACTAAATTAATTAATTACAACCCAAAATAAACTCAACTAGGGATCCTATAATGTAGGAGACACTCTACATGACTCAAGTTAGACCCTCACTTCGAATTAACTAAGCCAACTAAGTCAAATTAACTTAGTTAACTAATAAAAGTTGTCATGAGATGTGGAATTACAAATTTATTCCCAATTTAATTCAAGGAAAAAATTAAATTAGGATTTTGTTGTTACATTTTAACCACTCCCTCTCAACAAGAAAGGGATTATCTACTACCCTGATCCTATCTCTATGAAACTTGAATTTGCATCTTGAAAATACCTTTGTCAAATTATCTGCATCTCCTTCCTCTGTAGGAATGTAATACAACAACATTATTCTCCTCTGCACAATCTTGTAGATGGTCATACCGATGTCGATATGCTTGGACCGATCATGAAAAAATTGATTCTCATAGAGTTTGATACAACTCTGATTGTCACAGTAAATCACTATAGGATATGTCTGCTGACCAAACAACCCAACAAAGATCTTCCTCATCCAGATAGCTTCACAAGCTACTTGACTAGAAACCATGTAATCTGCTTCTGTCAAACTGAGTGCAACAGATACCTGCTTCATGTTGTACCACAAAATTTTTGCTAACCCAATCCTGAAGATTCCCCCTAATGTGCTCTTCGTGTCAAATGGACTCCCTACCCAGTCTACATCTATGAAGCCTTGCAGCTTCACTCCCTCTATCTGTCTGTACCAAAGACCAAACTGAGTTGTGCCTCTGAGGTATCTTAACACATGTTTAGCTTGCTTCCAATAGATTTTGGTTGGATTAACCATTGCTTGACTAAGCTGGTTAACAACAAAACATATGTTTGGTCGTGTGTTCACCAAATACATAAGTGAACCCACAAGTTTCCTGTAAATAGTAGCCTCCACTACTTCACCTGAAGTAGAATCATCTTTCCTCCAATTCCCTGCTAGAGGAGTCTCCATGGGTTTTCTTCTATCCATGTGGAACTTCTTCAGTATCTCGTTGGAATACTTTACCTAAGAGACAAATATTTGCTTATCTCCTTGTCATACTTCCATACAAAGGAAGTAATGTGTGAGCCCCAGGTCCTTCATATAGAATTCTCTTGCAAGATCCTCTTTACAAGATTTTAGCAGCTTCTCATCACATGTTGGAATTAAATAATTGACATATAATACTATAATCAACAATTTACCTTCAACCACATTATGGTAAAGGTTCAAATCTGCTTCACTTTTAGTGAAGCCCAACTCAGTGAAATAGTTGTCAATCTTGGTGTACAAAGTAGGGGGTTCTTGTTTCAATCCATACAACACTTGCTTGAGTCTACACACATGCGACTCTCTATTAAAGGTCTCAAATCCTTTCGACTTCTCCATGTACACATATTCCTCAATCACGCAATTTAGGAATGTTGTCTTCACATCCATCTGATGTATCTTCCATCCCATATGTGTTGAAAGTGTTAGAATAGATCTGATTGAAGATTACATTGCTACTAGAGCAAAGGTCTCCTCCTAATCCATTCCCTCCACCTGAGAGAACCCTCTAGCCACAAATATGACCTTTTGTTTCTCCACACTCCCATCCCCTACTTGCTTTACCTTGTAAATCCATATGGAACTCACCACTGACTTGTTTTTTGGTCATGGGACCACTTCCCAAATATGTTTTCTAATAATGGAGACATACTCCTCAACCATGGCATCAACCCAGACTAGTTTATGTACAATTTCCTCTAATGAGGATGGCTTAATCTCTACACTCTTGCTCATCAGAGCCATGTAGCCAGTGTACCAATATGGTGACCTCCTATGCTTGCGCCGTGTTGTGGGTTCTCCCACATTCTATCTATCATCATGAATCAATATTTCAACCTCTCTAGTGCACTTCCTTCCATCTCTACATGAGTGGTTGCTTCTTCTCTATGCTCCTCCGCATGTGGCTGCTCCACATCATCTTGACGTTCTTATTTAGGAGATAAAAGCTCCTCTTCTCGATGCAACTGAAGCTCCCTCTCAAGGGAACATCTCATGGCCTTCTCTTCATCGAACTTCACATATCTATGAACCATTGTCATCCTATGAGATGGAAAGTACACGCAATAGTTGTGAGGTGTATCAGTGTACCCCACAAATATCCCCAACTAAAATGGTGGTTCTAGATTTTTCCTTGCAACCTTGGTAACATGTTAGTAGGTTGATGAACCAAAGATCCTAGAGTGTGCCACATCTCATTTCTTACCTGAAAAATCTTATTCTGGTGTACTCATCCTGAGAATCTAATGCAAACTCCTCTTCTGCACATATATAGTTGTGTTGCATGCTTCATCCCACAAGTGCAATGGTAGTCCCTGATCATGTAACATCGCCCATGAAACTCCCACAATACTTATGTTCTTCCTTTCATCCACCCCATTTTGTTGTGGGTTATGGGGTGTTATTAACTCCTGTCAAATGCCTTCTGATGCATAGAATTTATTGAATTCATTCGATACATATTCTTCACCCTTATCGCTCATAAGAGCTTTAACTTTCCTGCCAGTGTCTTTCTCAACAAGTGTTTTAAATTCACAAAATTTAGTGAAAGCATAATCTTTCTTCTGCATGAAGAAAATCCAACACTTACGAGAAAAATCATCTACAAATATTACATAAAACTTGTGCTTGGTTGTGGAGGCTGTCGAGAATGATCCACGCACATCTGAGTGAACTCTTTCAAGAATTGCTTGCGCTTGACTGTCCTTATCATGAAACGTAGATTTGGTGTACTTCCCCAATGTAAACCCTTTGCATGTGTCTCTCTCCTCTAGTGTACCCTTGGGATGTCTTGTAGAAATTCATTGCATGATCTTCAAATCTTTCAAAGCAAGTGACCCAATATTCTCTGCCACAACACAATGATTTCTCGACTCTGCGCCTTCTCTGATTTTGTGCTCAAAGAAACACAGTATTCTACATCTAATTTGTAGAGGATCTTCACTCGAACCCTTATTCGCCTCACTTTTCTTGAGGCTATGTGACAAAGGAAATCCTTTCCTTTGCTAAATATCACATTGTAGCCACGATCCTCCAACATGGAAACTGCAACCAAATTCTTCTTCAAACCCAGAACATACCTTACATATTTTAATGTGAGAGGATAACCAAACTCCCTTAGAAAGGTAACAGTACCAATGATGGTCATACTATGTCTCCCATCATCTCCCATTTCGATATGCATCTGGAGGTGCTTCTCCTCCAAGTCACTGAAGAATTATTTGTTGCCAATCATGTGAAATGAGACTCCACTATCCATATACCACACACTACCCGTCCCTGATGTCACCATGCAAGTGATGAGGATGAAATCTAGCTCGAATTGTGAAGCAAGAGCTTCACCTATTGCTTCTCCTGAGGGCTTCTTGCTGCCCTTCTTGTGAAGACATTTCGTGGCATAGTGTCCCAACTTGTGACAGTGAAAACATTTAATCTTTGACATGTCCTTCTTCTTTCCGCCCTCACTAGAATCTAATTTGGAACGGAATGACTTCCCTTTCCCTTTCTTCACATTTCTAGATAATTCACAATTCTCCTCATCATCATGCTTGGACGAGGATCCATCTCTGGTGTTCCACTGAGCGTCTTCTTGCACCAAGTCAAACAGCAAACACTCCCACTCTAGTAGATTTTATCTCCCATTTACTGAGTCTTGGTAGTTGTGCCATCTCTTGGGAAGGCTTGGAAGCGCTAGGTTGTCCAGATCATTTTCAGCAATTGTAACATCGACACTTCCAATCTCATCCTGGCATTGGGTGAACTTGTTCAAGTACTTTGATATTGTGTCGCCCTTCTCCGTCTTGATTTTTTTGAGCTTGTCCTTCAGTGCCAACTTCCTATGGTCATTATTGTTTTGAAACAAGTTTGTCAAGGCCTTCCACATTGCATATGGAGTCTCCTTACCATGGACATTCGCGAAAATATGATCTTGAACTCCTTCTAGGATAATCCTTCTCGCCTTTGCAAATCATTTTCTACACTTTGCTAGATCTTGAGCATCAACTACTAGAGGCTTAGGAATATCTTTGTCTATGAATTCCTTAAGCCCGTTGTCTTCCAAGACCACCTCTATCATGTGCTTCCAAACAATATAGTTTGAACTACCCTCAAGGGCATATTCAATTCTCAATCTGTAGAACGACATCTTGTTGGCTCTGAAGTATGACACAATTTGATTTCACCTTCAAAAGACAAATTCGTATTCTCCTCTTCTAGAGTGATTTTTGCTCTAATACCAGGTAGAAATTCCTTGTAGATTCAAACTGCTAATTGTAATATGCTAAAACAATAGACTTGAATATACTATACTCATCAGTAGAAACAATACAAGAGAAACAATTCAATCAACACATTACACAAAGATTTTGTTATGCAACTAGCTCACAAAATAGAAGAAGAGATAGATCAACGACTTCAAAATTCGCCTCTTCGAGTGGGAAACCTTCTTTACATTACACAAATGAACAATTCTTGGATGATAATGACAAAAACTCCTTTCTATATATAAGAGTCTAAGGGGTCAAAATATAATCAAAGCCAACATAACAATAATAATTTAAGGGCATAACAATAACAATAATGGACATCTATGGGGCACAACAATAACAATAGTGGGCTTCTTGGGGCATAATAATAACAATATGGGGACTACATGGGCACAACAATAACAATAAGGGGGCTACACTGATAATAAAAATGAGGGAATACACTAGTATTATAGGAACCTAACATGCCCGTCTCCTTCAAAAAAGTGTTGTCCTAAACACTTGAGTAGTTCTAGACGCTTCTGTATAAAATTATCATCCTCCGATGTGGAATCTTCAGCGGGTAAGTTATTCCACTTGATGAGATACTTTGAAATTGATCGATTTGGTAGTTGTCGAGTTCTTGTTTACGTGACTGCTTCAGGTTCCAATATGATTTTTCCTTCCTTGTCAAGTTCTGGCAATATTGTTTGAACTGGGATCTTGTCACCTATAACCTTCTTTAAGCATGAAACATGGAAAACTGGGTGCACTCGGGAAGGTGCAGGAAGCTCCAATTTGTATGCCATAGTACCAATCTTTTGCAACACTTTGTAAGGACCATAATACTTTAATGATAATTTATTATCCTTCTTAACTTGCTTGAGGGACATTTGTTTGTATGGTTGTAGCTGTAAAAATAACCAGTCACATACATCAAAACTTCTTTCGCTACGATGCTGATATGCCTATTGTTTCATTCTATTTTGCGCCAAAGTGAGGTTATCCTTTAAGAGTTGGAGAACTTGTTGTTGATGCTCGATGTGATCTTCCACTTCTTCAACCTTGAAATGATTGTCCAAGACTTTTTGGAGATCTAGAGAAATAGATTATTTCGATGTTTGAACCTCTATTGAACATAATTCTGCAAATATGCCCCATTGTTATTTCTTGAGAAGATTTGTCATGCCATTAAAGCTAATTACCTTTCATGGTTTCACTGTGATACCCCTTAATTCAACTTCCTTTCCTTCCCAAAAAAATTTCAACAAAAGTTCTTGAAATTGAAAGCTATCGTAACCAAAGATTGTAGCCATTGGACTCCTAGTACAACATCAACACCACCCATTGGAATGGAAAACATTGGAATATTCAATACATATTCTCCCATGGATAGCTTGATATTATGGAACTTTCTAGAGAAATTTATGGTTCCTACATTTTCAACCATCACTTGACACTCTGGTGTTGGATATAGGAAGCAATTTGATTCCTTGGCTATCTTACAATGAATAAAATTATGGGTACTACCTGAATCAATCAACACTATTACCTTTTTCTTCTTAATATTTCCTTCTATCTTGAGAGTTTGAGGAGTGGTAATTCCTTCCAATGCATTGCAAGATATGGTCGGATTCATTTCTTCTTTTTCTGGGGTTGGTTCCCAGTGTATATCCTCTTCTTTTGATGTTTATTTTTTCTTTTCTTCCTCCTCTTCACAACCTATGTAAATTAATTTATTCTCAGCACACTTATGACCTTTAGTGTATTTTCTATCACAACTATGACAAAGCCCTTTTGCTATTTTTTCTTCCAATTTTTGTGTTTTAAACCTTGTAGGTTGTGGAAGGCTAGGGGCAGCAACACTTCCATATTTATAGTTGTGAGTGGTAGGCTTCCTTGTTGCCATAATTTTGCTCTCATTTTTTCTTGCCAACCTGAATGTCTTATCTAATGAATCAGGATCCCAAAGGCTAACCTAATGTTGGATGTTATACTTTAAAGTCCATATCAAGGCATCAATACTATGTTCATATGGAATATCATCTACCCATATATTCAATTTTTTGAAGTCCTCAATATGCTTTGCCATTGACCCCTTTTGTTTGAGATTTATCAATTGTCTAAAGAAGGTGTTGCTCTTTGTATCCTCATAATGTGCTATCATCTCCTCCATAAAATTTGACCAAGTGACAATTTTTTTACAAGAGAAAAGCTATCAATACCATACAAACTGATTGGGTTCTAAATATAAAGTGGCAATGCATACCTTTTGTGTGTTTTTCACATTATGGAGATCAAAATATTGTTCCATCTGTAGTATCCATGTTACGGGATCCTTGCCATCAAACTTACTCATGTCGATATTTGGAATATGGTGGGTCTTAAATCCAACATTAGAGTCTATGAAATCATGATTAACATTTCTTTTGTTCTCATCATGAGTTTCCTCTACTACATTTTCGCCATTAGTAAGTCTTTCTTGTAGCAACTTTGTCAAACCTTCCTTCAAACCTTCCATGTCTTTCTTAAAATCTTCCATGTTTCCTTTCAGTTTTGCTTCTATACCATAGATCTTAGCTTCAATTTTTTTATTCAAAACATTCATCTTATCTTAGATTTCATTCTTCAAACCATCCATCTTAGCTTCTGTTACTTTTTTTGAGAGCGAAATTTGTTGCATTTGGTCTCGTAATTTTGATATATCATGTTGCATTTCTTCCTCTTCTTCATGTGTCATAGTAGCAATTTTGGGTTTCTTACTAGGTGTTTCCATTTTATTTATTCAAGACACCAATGAATCATAATTATTCTTCAATATGCCCTTTGAATCACTTCAAATAATTTTTCAAACAAAACTTATGCAAATTTTTAAAAACTACATGCCTTTTTTTTGCTTTGTAGAAGCTCGATATTGAATCTTTTATATCTCTATAATTTTGGATCTCCAAGGTCTGAAATTTCATCCTTTGGTATCCCTTTTAGTCTTTATTCCAACCCCACAAGTCAGGCCAATATTAGAGCCTTCATGAAAGATTTATCCCTGATCTCCCATGATGACCTGATTATAGACTAGTTCAGTAGAGAAAACTTGTACGGAGTGCCACGTGTCACTGTTTCGACCTTTGGCCCTGAAATTTCTACACGACAAACTAAAGTCCATGCGATTTCTACTCATTTTTACGTAATTCAAAGCTGAATCCTGAAATCAAAATTATGACAATTTTCCCTAGGTCACCTATTCGAGACGGTATTTTGGAGCTTGCACAAATCCTAACTTCCGAGGATCATATCTCTGAAAATATAGCGAACCAAGATTTAAAATCCTCGTAGAAAAAAAATTATAGCAAAAATTCTAAGATGACCTGTTTGAAGAAGCAAAACCCTAGAATCCAAAGCTCTGATACCAAATGTTATGTAACCAGCTCACAAAATAGAAGAAGAGATAGATCAATGACTTCAAAATTAGCCTCTTTGAGGGGGAAACGTCCTTTACATTACACAAATGAACAATTCCTGGATGATAATGACAAAAACCTCCTTTCTATATATAGAAGTCTAAGGGATCACAATATAATTAGAGCCGACATAACAATAATAATGTAAGGGCACAACAATAACAATAATGGGATTCTATGGGGCACAATAATAAAATAATGGGGACAACATGGGAACAACAATAACAATAAGGGGGCTACACTGACAATAACAATGAGGGAATACACTAGTATTATAGGGACGTAACAAATTCCCTAAGGAAATCCATAGCTAAAAACCCCTACTATCTGTATATTGCATTAGTCAGAAAATATGAGAAGATTACAATGCTTTTCTCAAGCTTGAGCAACCTCTGCACTACCTCTATCTATCTCACAGCTTCCTAGACAAACGTAGGCCAATACTTAACCAATTTTTTTCTTTCCCAAGTCACTATTTCCTTGCGTTGTATCCTTGGGAATTAGCCCCCTATTAATTAGGGAAATTCTTTAAATGGAATTTTGCAATCCTCATGGACCTTCCTCTAACTGCATGCACCACCTGTACAATTCAAATGATTATACAACTAATTGTACATCATCCCTGATCTCCAATCCCAACTGGGTAACTCTCATATCCGACATGCATGAGTTATTTATGAGTGAATCATCAATTTATTATTTGATCATTGCGAGAAACACCACACTACACTGCAGGCAACACCACACTACTAGACCTCCCACTATTTACTCTAATAGTTGGAACTATTTTAACTGCCTTTAACTCAGTTAAGCTGAATTAATTAATTACAACTCAAAATAAACTCACCAAGGCTCCTATAATGTAGCAGACACTCTACATGACTCAAGTTAGACCCTCAATGTGAATTAACTGAGCCAACTAAGTCAAATTAACTTAGTTAACTAATACAAGTTGTCATGGGATGTGGAATTACAATTTTATTCCCAATTTAATTCAAGGAAAAAATTAAATTAGGATTTTCTTGTTGCATTTTCAACATTGACTAGCATCCATGTACTCTGCTTCTGTCAAACTAAGTGCAATTGGTATTTGCTTCTTGTTGTACCAAGAAACTATTGCTGAACCAATACTGAAGATTCCCCCTGATGTTCTCTTCGTGTCAGATGGACTCCCTTCCTAATCTAAATTTGTGAAGCCTTGCAACTTCACTACCTCTATCCATCTGTACCAAAGACCAAACTAAGTGATGCCTCTAAGGTATCTCAACACATGTTTAGTTTCCTTCCAATAGATTTTGGTTGGCTTAACCATTGCTTGACTAAGCTGGTTAACTTCAAAACATATGTTTGGTCGTGTGTTCACCAAATACATAAGTGAACCCACAAGCTACATGTAAATAGTAGCCTCCACTACTTCACCTAAAGTGGCATCTTCCTTCCTCCAATTTCGTGCTAGAGGAGTCTCCACGGGTTTGTTGATCTCCATGTGGAACTTCTTTAGTATCTCATTGGAATACTTTCCCTGAGAGACAAGCAATTCCTCATCTCCTTGCCATACTTCCATACTAAGGAAATAATGCACGAGCCATAGGTCCTTCATCTCGAATTCTCTTGCAAGATCCTCTCTACAAGATTTGACCATATTCTCATCACCTATTAGAATTAAATCATCGACATATAATACTATAATCAATAATTTACCTTCAACCACAATATGGTAAAGGTTTGCATCTGCTTCACTTTTGGTGAAGCCCAACCTGGTGAAATAGCTATCAATCCTGGTGTACCAAGCACGAGGTACTTGTTTCAATCCATACAGTGCTCACATGAGTCTGAACACATGTGGTTCTCTGTTGAAGGTATGAAATCCTTCCATATTCTCAATGTACACTTCTTCCTCAATCACTCTGTTGAGGAAAGTTGTCTTCACATCCATCTAATGTATCTTCCATCCCATCTGTATTGAAAGTGCTAGAATAGATCTAATTGAAGAGTACCTTGCTACTGGAGAAAAGGCCTCCTCGTAATCAATTCCCTCCACCTGAAAGAACCCTCTTGGCACAAATATGGTCATTTGTTTCTTGCAACTCCCATTTGTTGCTTGCTTTACCTTGTAAAGCCATCTGGAACTCACAACTGACTTGTCTGCTGGTCTTGGGACCACTTGCCAAACATTGTTTATGATAATGGAGTCATACTCCTCTACCATGGCATCAACCCATATTAGTTGTTGCACTGTTTCCTTGAATGAGGATGGCTCAATCTCTACATTGTCGCTCATCATAGCCATGTAGCCAATGTATCGATCTGGTGACCTCCTCTGTCTGCACTGTGATGTGGGTACTCCCATATTCTCTCTAGCATCATCCATTAATCTGTCAACCTCTATGGTGCACTTCCTTCCATATTAGGAAGTCTCTGCATGAATGGGTGCTTCCACTCTCTTCTCTTATGCATGTGGTTGCTCCACATCATCCTAAGGTTCTTCCTTTGGAGCTAAAAGCTCCTCATCTGCATGTAACTGAAGCTCCCTCTCAAGGGAACATCTCATGGCCTTCTCTTCATCGAACTTCACATCTCTACGAACCACTGTCATCCTGTGAGATGGAAGGTACACCCGATAGTTGTGAGGTGTATTAGTGTACCCCACAAATATTCCCAACTCAGCTATTGGCTCTAGATTTTTCCTTTCATCCTTGTTAACATGGTAGTAAATTGATGAACCAAAGATCTTGAAGTGTGCCACATCTAGTTTCTTACCCGAAAAAACTTATTCTCGTGTACTCATCTTGAGAATCAGATGAGGAATTCTTTTCTGCACATATACAACTGTGTTGCATGTTTCATCCCACAAGTGCAACGATAGACCTTGATCATGTAACATTTCCCATGCTTCTCCCATAATACTTTTGTTCTTCCTTTTAGCCACCCCATTCTACTATGGGTTATGGGGTGTTTTTAACTCCAGTCAAATACCTTCTTATGCACATAAGTTTCTGAATTCATTTGACACATATTATCCACCGTTATCGCTCCTAAGAGTCTTCACTTTCTTGTCAGTGTCTTTCTCAACAAGTGCTTTAAATTCACAAAATTTAGAGAATGTCTAATATTTCTTCTGCATGAAGAAAATCCAGCACTTACATGATAAATAATCTACAAATATTACATAATACATGTGCTTGTTCATGGAGGCTATCACAAATGGTCCACACACATCTAAGTGAACTCTTTCAAGAATCGCTTGCACCCGACTTTCTTTATCATGAAAGGTGGATTTGGTGTAATTCCCCAATGTACACCCTTTGCATCTATCTCTCTGCTCTAGTGCACCCTTGGGAAGTCCTATAGAAATATTTTGCATGATCTTTAGAGATCCATGTTGAATATGACCCAATCTTCTATGCTATAATTCACCGATGTCTTGGCTTTCCACCTTCTCTCCTTTTGTGCTCAAAGCAATACAATCTTCTACTTCCAATTTGTAGAGGTTCTTCACTTGAACCCTAATCCTCTTCACTTGTCTTATGGCCATGTGACAAAGGAAAGCCTTTCCTTTGCTAAATATCACATTGTAGCCATGGTCTTCCAACATAGCAATTGAAACTAAAGTATTCTTCAGGCCGGGAACACACATGACAACTTTTAATGTGAGAGGAGAACTAGACTCCCTCTGAAAAGTAATAGTATTGATGCCGATTGCACTATACCTTCCATCATATCCCATTTCTATGTGCATCTGGAGGTCCTTCTCCTCCAATTCACACAAAAATTCTTTGTTTACTATCATATGGAATAAGGCTCCACTATCCAGATGCCACACACTACCCATCACCAATGTCACCATGCAAGAAATGAGGGTGAAATCCAACTCGAATTGTGAAGTAAGAGCTTCACTTGCCACTCCTCATGAGGGCTTCTTTTCAGTCATCTTGTGTGGACACTTCATGGAATAGTGTTCCAACTCATGACAGTGAAAACATTTAATCTTTGACAAGTCCTTCTTCTTTCCGCCCTTACTATAATCTCCTTTGGATTGGAATTTCTTTCCTTCCCTTTTCTTTTCCTTTCTAGCTAAGGCATAGTTCTCCTCATAATCATTCTTAGATGAGGTTCCATCTTTGTTGCTCCACCTTATCTCTTCTTGGACCAAGTCAGGCCAAAAATGCTCCCATTTTAATAGATGCTCCCTGCCATTTACCGAATCCTGGTAGTTGTGCCAACTCTTAAGAAGGCCTAGAAGTGCCAGGATGACTAGATCATCTTCAACAACTATAATACCAACACTCCCAAGCTCATCCTGACATTGGGTGACCCTGCTCAAGTATTGTGGTATTCTGTCGCCCTTCTCCATCTTGATCTTCTGAAGCTTGTCTTTCAGTTCCAACTTCCTGTGGTCACTATTATTCTAAAACAAGTCGATCAAGGCTTACCACATTACATATGGTGTATCCTTCTCATGGAGGTTCGAGACAATATGATCTCGAACTCCTTCTAGTATGATCCTTATCGCCTTTGCAACACATTTCCTCCACTCTACCATATCTTGAGCATTTTTTGTTGGAGGCTTAGGAATATCATTATCTATGGATTCCTTCAGCCTGTTGTCTAATTCCAACATTGATTCCATCATATCCTTCCAAGAAATATAGTTTGAACTACCCTCAAGGGCATATTCGATTCTCAATCCATAGAATGACATCCTACTGACTCTGAAGAATGATACTACAAATTTGATTTCACCTGCAAAAGACAAACTCGCATTCTCCTCTTCTAGAGTGATTTTTTCTCTGATGCCATGTAGAAATTTCTTGTAGATTCAAATTGCTTATGTAATTTTATAAAACAAAAGACTTGAATCTACTTTACTCATCAGCGGAAACAATTAATCGATCAAGAAATCAAAAAGCATACAAGAGAAAGAATTCAATCAACACATTACACAATTATTTCATGCGGAAAGCCACAGCTAAAAACCCCTGTTATCTGTATATTGCATTAGTGAGAAAATATGAGAAGATTACAATGCTTTTCTCAAGCCTGAGAAACCTCTGCACTATCCATATATGTCTCGCAGCTTCCTAGACAAGCCTAGGTCAATACCTAATCAAATTTTGGCTTGCCTAAGTCCCTATTTCCTTGCGTTGTTTCCTTGGTAATTATCCCCCTGTTAATTAGGGAAATTCCTTAATATGAATTTTCCAATCCTCATAGGCATTCCTCTGACTGCATGCACCACCTGTACAATTTAGATGATTATACAACTAATAGTACATTTTCCTTGAAATCCAATATCAATTGGGTTACTCTCAGATCTCACATGCATGATTTATTTATGAGTGAATCATTAGTTAATTTATTGAACACATGAAGCAACACCCCATTGTCTAACCTCCTACTAGTTCCTCCATCAATTGGAACTAGTTAAACCGACTTTAACTCAGTTAAACTAAATTAATTAATTACAACTAAAAATAAACTCAACTAGGGCTCCTATAAAGTAGAAGACACTCTACATGGCTCAAATTAGACCCTCAACTCAAATTAACTGAGCCAACTAAGTAAAATTAACTTAGTTAACTTGTACAAGTTGTCTTATGATGTGGAATTACAATTTTATTCCTAATTTAATTCAAGCAAAAAATTAAATCAGGATTTTCTTGTTTCATTTTCAATAGGATAATGTTATGATGTGTTTTTAGTATGAATGTATTCTTGAGTAGAAGCCTTGTGTAATTTGTGCCTCATCACTCATTGTAATTCTAATAAGAATGAGTTCTATATTTAGAAATAATCTTTAAAACATGTTTACTTGTGATATCATGGATGTTTAATGCCTTCTATAATAGGATTTCATGACAAAAAAGTTAAAGGACCTTAGTGGGGCTCAGACCATTAGGTTTGGTCTATACGAATATTTGGAAGAGAACCTTTAATATTTGAGCAAGGGAAAATTTTCTATGTTAAGAAAATTATTATGGGAATTAAAAACTTATTAAAATATTAATCCTATTATAAGAGTATGAGATTTGATCTTAGAATGAAGATTTAAAGGAAGGGGTCTTCACATAACATTTGATATAAGATGTTAGAGATTTCATTGATGAACTTGTAAGATGGTGGAAACCTATTGAAGGGATTAATTAGGCTGTATATCCTTTCAAATGAATGTAAATGTTAATTCCTTTGTGGATATTTATATAGTTGAGCAACTAGAATTTGACCCTGTATAGGTATTAGAAGAGTTGGAGGTCTTCTTGTGTATGTACCTTAGAAGGAATTTTCTCTCTGTGATGATAGGCCTTGATGTTGGCCTTTAGCTAATTTCTAGAAGGAGGTTGAATCTTTGTGTTTATTTGATTAAGATAAGTGAGAGGTTTACATACATGAGAAAATTATGGACAAGTAGCCATATGTGATTCCTTGGGAAAAAAAACTAGTTGTGGTTGTTAGAAGTAGTTTTGGATGCCTTTATAGGCTAGGGAAAGCCTACAATCCTTTTTGAATTGAAATTGGTTAAGAGAAAGCATCATTTTCTATAATTTGGAGGCCTACAAAGACTATAAAATTTGGTGCACATAGTTATCCCTAGCCCCTAGTAATGTGGGACAATTGTGGCCATGAATGAGGCCTAATGCAAAGGAGAGGAGCTAAAGGGCATATTCCTGGGTACAACAGATGTTCGATATATGAATATATGTGCATCCAATATTTTTTGTGTGCACAAAGTGTTAGAGAATGTCTAAGATGTTGGATACATGTATATCTTGGCAGTTGGGAGATTATCTAAATGTAGATCCTTATGTTATTCTTATGCCAGATGGCCTAGATGGGTGGAACCTTAAGGGAGAGGAACCTCTTGTGCAAGCACCTCTAACAACAAGGATACACAATGATCCAAAATCTGATATTTTCTGAAAAATAAGAAGCTGAACTGAAAATAAAGAACCAAATCTAGATGATAGGTGGGCGGGGCACATCACAATCGCATGGATCCCTGTAAGATGAACCCTAATATGTGTAGGAAGTAAGTAGTAGATGTGGGACTTTAATGTGGCATGTTTGCATGACAACGTGATGTGCTAGCATGACCCACTGACATTACATGTTGATGTGGTGTGTTAACATACAGTGGTGTGAAGGGGTCAATATGACAGTTGATATGGCATCCATCGTGACATATGACATGGGGACCAAAAAATTGAGGTCCAAAATTTTAGCAAAATGGCCTTTTTAGGATTTTTTTGATGTTAGATGGCCTAGATATGTAGGAATCAAGATATCAGGATATGCAAAAGTTGACCCACATTGATGATGTCTTATTGGCATGATGATGATGTGGCAATGGGGGCGTGACAATGTTGATGTGGAGGGCTAGATGGTAATGCTCATGCAAGGCGACATGGATTTTGGGTTTGGACTTTCCAAATAAATAGATTTATGGAAACATCAAGATAGTAGATGTTCCATATATAGGGGATCTAGCTTTTTCCCAAATAAATCGATCTATGGAAACATCTATATGGTGAATGTTTTAGATACCTAGGAATCCAGATATTTGACTTGTTAATTGGAGTGCCTCAGTAGGATCCACATGTAAGATGATCCATACATCCAAGAATATATAACATTTGATAATAGCCATGAGGGAGGAAAATTAAAAATCCAAATCCAAATATGACCTAAAGGTTAAAGTGTCCAACTTGTAGATGTCTTGTGATGTGGTGGTGACTTGTGGGCGCAATACTACCATGTGTAATTCGTATAGATATTGACGTGGCATTTTCATAGAGTCGTAACTTTGTGTCTAGAGTCCAGAATTAGAATTTATATCACCATAATGATTTCGATAAATAATAATAATAATAATAAACAACTTACAAAAAAATAAAAAATAAAAATTAACCACACTTCCTTAAATTAACTTCAAAAAAAGACCTAAAATACAACAAAACATACCTTAAAATAAAATTAAAGTATTTTATCTCATTCGTCTCTCAAATGGTCCAAATAGTGAAGTGTGCAACTTTGACTTCCTATTTCTATCTCATCACAAACTCCTAAGAAAGCATTCCACCATCACAATTTTGAAAATACATTAATAGAAGAAAATGCCTCGAAATAGAAATATTTCTATTGCAACTTCTCGTTCAAACTTCTGTCACCACATAATAATAATCCTTTCCTCATTTTATACATCCTCCTCCACAACTTCTCCAACACACTTTAGTCACAACATGATAATAACCCTTTCCATATTTTATGTATCCTCCTATGCATTCACTGCAGCCCATCGAGGAAGTATACATGTTTGCAGGGATGGAATTTGATGACCATTTTACCTGTCATGGGGCCTTTTGGCCATATTTTAAGTTTAAATTTGTCTAATGCCCATCTCTAACGATGTTCTTGAAAGCGTGTAAAACGTATTTTCGATGGTTTATTTTCTTGCAGAAACATCATTAATAACCTATGGGAAATCCAAGTAACTAGAAGCATATATATGGTTACAGAGAAAGTAGAGCAGGCCATGGACGTCAGCAAAGGGAGTTCATTTGGATCAATTGAATTGGATTTTTTCCCCCAACACCCATTCATATTCACAGGCACAGCAGAATCGTTGATATCCCATTAGGGTTGGGTCATAGGATCAATAGTGAATTGAGGCAATAGAAGAGTACCAACCCTTTTTAATGATAATCAGGGTCGAAACTTAGTTCGTTGTGATTATAATAGTATGAAAAACCAACGTGAATTTTGATTTCATTGGGTGGGCCATTCATGGATGCATTAATCGGCCTCCTTTTATCCCTGCTCCACTCTGCTATGGGTCTAGGCAGAAAAGCTCTCATTTTTTTTTATAACCCCTAGAAAACACACTTCCCTTTACATAGGCCTTGCTCAGACATAGATCAACTGAAAAGAAACCCCCTAAAATAAAAATATAGGGCGCTCTGAAAATGAAATCATAGGCCAGCTACTTGTTACAACTACCTAAAACAACCACCTTGTCTTCCTAATCATTGTCGCAACAATAAACAAGAATATGCGGAGACGTGTATGCGTCTAGCACAATAGACCACATCACTAGGTCACCATATAGGAATGCTACCTTATATCAATGACATAATGGATAGTCGTGGAAATGGTGAATAGAAATCGTATTAATCATGGCTAAAGAAGAAAGCTAGTTTATCTCCCATCATAATATCCCTTCAAAAATAAGTACCTTATAACAAATGAGAAAGCTGTAATGGGTTATCCTATGTTAAAATGGGGGGTATTTTGAAGTTTATTCAATTAAATCATATTTTTAAATCTTGTTTCATAGAGCAAGTTTTCAAAAAATGGAGATGAGCCTATTATTATTATTATTTAAGGGCGACCATAAACTGGCATCACAAATTGTGCTCATGCTTAAGTAACAATAGGGGGATTCTCTCGTAAAAATGTAAAAAATATGGTTTATTTATCTGTAAAAGCGTCCCCTTTATCTCGCCCCACCATAAAAAGTATACCTCTTCAGAGATGGAATTTATACTTCCATGTGTACCTCATTACTTAATACGTTTTCAATTATTCATTCATACAGTCAATGCTTCATAAACTATTCACTTACCTAAAGGAAGCCCTCTCAAAATTTCTTAAAAGTGTTGTCCACTATACCACGTGAATGGTTGGTAGGTTACCTATTGATTTCAAAGGTGCAAGACTATTCTACTTTGTCGCCATACCAAAATATAGGTGTTGTCATCCTCAGTTTCAAACTTAAGTTAAAAATCATGTTAATAGTTATAAAAAAAGAAATATATATATAGATATGATTTTCTTATTTGTATACTAATCACAAATATTCATATAATTTTGTAACAATTACTTCGAGGTATCCCAAAATATAATAAAATGTTAAAAACCAATTGTTAATCGATTTTATTTGAAAAAATAAATAATATAAATTTTGAATGAAATAATTAATATAATATCCTAATCATTATTTAATATTTAAAAAAATAATAAAATTTAAATTAAATTAATAATTAAAAATAATAAATTAAAAAAAATAATTAAACTAAAAAATATTGTTATTTTAAATATATTTAATTATTAAAACATTATATATTTATTAAATAGAATATGAAATTAAATAAGTATATTTTAATATTAAAATAGATTAACTATGCGTTTGTTTATTTTTTAAATATTTAAACTATTTAATTTATATAAACGTACTAAATTAATATATATATTTATATGTATTGGTTTAATATTGTTATAACTAAGTAGAAAAAGTATAAATATTGATGATTATGATGATTTTGAAAAAAAAAAGATTTATATTTATATTCAAAACTATATTGAGAAGTTTGTCAAGATTAGTAGATTTTTTGAAAATGAAATGTAGTATGATATATACTAGATATTTTAAGAGAGTGTTTCTATCTTCAATTTTTTTAGAGTCATAAAATATTAAATTATGTTATCTTATAATATTTTGATACTTTTCCAATATTCACTTTCATTGTAAGACTGGTGTAACACTACAGATATTTTACGGAAAGTTATATATATATATAAGTGAACATGGCAACGGTTATGTTATTGTTAACGATGCCTTGATAATTTATTATTGTGATTTGGTTGTATTTAATACGATACATGGATTAAGGTTCACGTCGGGTCGCATTTACTCTTCACATGGCATCCAGAATGTTTTGATGTCATTGGTCGGACCTGTGTTAATTGTTTCTTGCTCTCGGTTCCATGCAACATGAGCTTGACATGTCCTGTTGCATGTGTTTGTCATAGGAAAGGGTTTACTTGCAACACTTGCCCTGATCTGCTCCCGTTGATTTCTCGAAGGCGATTTGACGGTGGGAAAGGGTTCGAGTGTTACCATCTACCCAAAACTCCCATGCCAAGCCGACTATGGTTTCATTCGTTGTCGGGTTTCTCATTGCTCCAGCTTTACAACTCCGTTATCCCTTGGCGGCTTCAGGTCAATTCATACATGTTTTTGTTGCATGTAATGGAGGTTTTCAACATATTCTCACCATCAGGTAAGTTAAACCCCTAAACCCTAGTCCACTCTAGTTTGCTAAGCTATTATGGTTGTATTCTTTCTACTCTAGAGTTTCATTTGGCTTGGTAGCTAACTGGATACTCCCACCGTCTAGGGATGGATTCAATGATTTCGAATTCCATTGTCGGTAGCCAGAACCCAGATCGACTTCTGGAAGGTGATCTGACTATTCTCTCTGGTTTTATTAACTTGTATCCAATGTTTACTAGCAGATTTTGTTCCAGGTTTTGCTAACTAATGCATTTTTCGAGAAACGTGGTTGGGTCGTTGTCTACCAGAGTTCCTCAGTCTTAGGTATGAACCCTGCCTTCTCGGTTTCTCTTGAGCCTTAGGTAATTAGAAAATTTCGACTCGAATAGGGTTCTGAGACTAACGATCTTTGTTTGCAGGTACCCTACGCATCACACTGCAGTTGTTTTGCTAATCGTGTGGTCACAATAGTGCTATTCATATCTCTCCTAAGAGCTTATGGGCTTCCGTTTCTATTTACAGGTTGGAAATTCCCTTTTTGTTCATTAAATGGTTAATAGTCGTGGTAAATGTACTGTGTAAGAAATCTTTGCCTGGACGACACTTTACGACGAATCTTGTTGAGCCAGTCCTTCGTTTCAGTAATTATGTATATTGGTTGTGTTGGCTTTGGCACACGACACTACATGTATACTTGAACCGCTTGTTTTTTAGTTTAGACTGCGGATTACCTGGATGGTTTCTTTGAAAGTAACACAGTGGGTAACTATGTATAAATGATTCGAGAGTTTGGTTGTTGTTTATGATTATGAAATATTCAAGCCAAAGAGTCAATACTTTCATTCATGGTTGATTTAAGTCTTTAAAATTTCCATTCTTGGTTTGACTTGAAGAACTTTATTTAAGCTCAGTCCTTCATTTTTTATAAAGAAGGCACTTTCTTGCAATGAAACTTTTCTTTATTATTTCTCTTGTCGTTATAATGATGGGTAAAGGTTCTTTCTAATTTCCTTTTAAAAGTAATAGTTGAATGATTAGGTAATGATTTCTAGTTAAGCGGAAAAATAATTGCCTTCTACAACTCATTTCTTCTATCAATTCATGATTCTATACCTACTACCATAAAAGTATGTTCTTACGAATTTCAAGGGATTACGTATCTACATAATGCATGTAACATACTAGATCATGCAATACTTATCTATAATTGTTTACTATCTTTTCTGTTGAATGTAAGCATTTCAATTATGTTCTCTATCCTATATGCACTTTCATGCAATTTGTCCTCTTGAATTAATTCTATCAATTTAATTACTATTTCTTTATATTCAACCAGCAATTCCTATATATAGACTTGAATTACTTATATTTTAAAAGACTTGTAATCATGCAACCCTATTCCTGTCTGGAAAGTCTCACCACCCAACCACGCATCTGGCAATTACGTCCAGACTCTCCCCCAAGCACTTCCTTCTCGTCATAGTTGAAATGAGTCCAGCTACAGTCGGGTACTTTAGGCCTTAGGACTCACTGTCCAGCCTCAAGTCCTATACCTCGCAGACTGTTCTTGAGCAATTTTTGCACTGGTCTATTTCACCCAACTCAAGGAATGATGCCCTGTCTGGACCTCTTCCCCCATCTATATCCCCTTCTCCTAGGAGCAGATGAGTAAATGTTTCTTTCTAACTGTTTCAAACAGTTTTTGTAAAAATACCTTAACTCCTAATTATCCACTAGTTAGGTAACAAAATATATCCAGGCCTTGCAGCCTCAGTCATTTATCACTTTGACAATATAAAGTAAGAAAATTAATGCAGTAAAAGGTAAAATAAAACTTAGTAACCACAGTAATTGTTTATGCAGTTTGGGGTGTTACATCCCCCCCCATATAAGGAACACCGTCTCTGGTGTTCTTTCTAATTTAAGAAAATAACGCTAGATAGGGTTCCCGCATAAATCCCTCTTCTTCCCAGTTGGCCTCATCTGGGACAAAGTGCTTCCACTCCACTTTAACCTAGGTGATGGATCACTTCTGCAAGGTGGTTTCTCTCCAATCGAGATTACGAAGAGGTTCTACCAAAAATTCTCCTTCCGGTTCAACCTGCACATAAATAATTCACAGTCACCACTTCCTCAAAATAGTTTTTCCAAAGTTATGTATTCTACTTAATTGATTACCTGAATATTTTCCCAGCATATTATATGTTTAGAGTTGTACACAAAATTTTTTAGCAAGGAAACATGGAAAACATTGTGGACCCAGATATGGCTTGCTAATGCAAGCTTGTATGCTACAGGTCTAATTCGTTCCAAGACTTGAAAGGGTCCATAGTACCAGAGCGTTAACTTGGCACAACCCCTTCATTGTAAGGAACTTTTCCGGGGCTTTACTCTTAGGTATACATGATCCCCCTGTTGAAATTCTTTGTATGTCCTCTTTTTATCTACGTACATCTTCTGTCTATCTTAGGCCACCTTTAGATTTTTGTCGAACCTTCTTAACCGTCTTTGCCATTTCTACAAGCATGTCAGTACCCAAAGCTAGTTTATTGACTGGATTATTGCAATTTATGGGCACCCTGCACCTTCTCCCATATAACACCTCGAAGGGGCCCATGCCCAGTGACTCATGATGTCCATTATTATAAGCAAATTCTATTAGGTGGAGATAGTCTTCCCACTTATTTGGTTGTTGCATCACAAACATACGTAACATGTCCTCTAGCACTTGATTCACTCGTTCGGTTTGTCCGTCTATTTGAGGATGGTAAGCCATACTAAATTGGATCTAGGTTGCCAATCCTGAATGTGGATGTAAATTTTATATCCCTATTAGAAATTACCACCATGGGTATTTCGTGCAGACAAAAAATTTCCCTCATAAATATGTCTTCAATTTCCACAGTTTTGTAAGTGGATTTCATAGGTATAAAGTGAGCAATTTTGTCCACCACCACCATAATTGAGTCGTGTTGCTTCTTGGTGCGAGGTAAGCCGGTGATGAAGTCCAGAGATATGGTCTCCCATTTCTACTCCAAAATGGGCAACGGTTGCAACAAACAAATGGGATGTTGATGTTTCGCCTTCACCAACTGACATTCCAAACATTTGGACAAGTATTCAATGATATCTTTCCTTAACCCGGGCCAAAAATAACCTTTCTTGATGGCTGAAAAAAACTTTTGGTACTCTAGGTGGCCAGCACATGGTCTCCTATGGAACTCATCCAATATCAAATATTTAACAAAATTTTGTTAGGAACATATATTTTGTTTTTGAAGGTGAGGTGCTAATCTGAATTTATTTCAAAATTTGATATTTCCCTTTTCAACTAAGCTTCCTTTTCCTGTTTCCAAAGGAAAGTGTACTTTGGGTCCTTCAGGGAGGCTTCCTTTATGATTTCAGGGATGTTTGAGCATACCTGAATGATTTGGACCTCATAAATACAATGTAATTTTCTGCTCAATGTGTCAGCCACTCGATTTTCTTTCCCTTTTAGATGTTTCATTTTGAAATCGAACTCACTCAAAAATGTTATCCATATGGCCTGCCAAGTATTTAAGCTAGACTAATTAAAGAAATTTGTAAGGCTGCTATGATCTATTAATAGTAGAAATTTCTTCCCCAATAGGCAATGTCGCCACATTTTAAGTGCATGCGTTACTGCTACTAATTCAAGGTCGTAAGCAGAATATCTCTGCTCATATTCCTTCAATTTCCATGATTCGTAAGCCATAACTTTTCCCTCTTGTGTCAGCACTCTGCCAACACCCTCTTTACTAGCATCCATGCAAACCACCAAAGACTTTTCTGGATCTGCTACCTTTAACACGGGTGCAATGGTAAGTAGGTGTTTTAGTCTTTCAAAGCTTTGTTGGCATTCAGTTGTCCATCAGAAAATGCATCCCTTCTTCTGTAATGAAGTCATTGGGAAAGCAATTTTTGAAAATCCTTTGATGAACCAATGGTAGTACCCAGCCAAACCCAGGAATGACCTGATATCCACAACATTATTTGGTGCGGTCCATTCCATAATGGTTTTGATCTTTTCCGGGTCCACTGTTATTCCCTCTGCTGATATAACATGACCCAAGTACTAAATCTGACTTTTGAAAAAGTCACACTTGCTATATTTAGCATATAACTGATTTTCTTGTAGATTTTGTAATACTATCCTCAGATGTTGTTCATGCTCCTCCTGATTCTTGGAGTATATTAAAATGTCGTCAATAAAAATCAATACAAATTTATCAAGATAGGGCTGGAAAATACCGTGCATCAAACTCATAAAAGTGGCTAGGGCATTGGTAAGGCCAAATGGCAACACCATGAACTCGTAATGACCATAATGAGTTCAGAACGCAGTGTTAAATATGTCTTCCTCCTTTATCCTTATTTGGTGGTAGCCAGACCTTAAATCAATCTTGGAGAATACTTTGGCTCCTTCCACCTGATCAAACAGATCATCAATACGTGGCAAGGGATATTTATTTTTGATGGTCAATTTATTTAATTGATGATAATCGATGCAAAATCTCTGAGTTTCATCTTTCTTCCATACGAACAGTATGTGGGCTCCCAAAGGGGACACACTGGGGTGGATGTACTTCTTGTCCGGGAGTTCTTGAAGCTGCATTTTAAGTTATGTTAACTCAGGTATGCTCATGCGATAAGGGGCCTTAGATACAGGGGTTGCACCTAGAATTAGTTCGATGGTGAAATCAATATCACGCTTGGGTGGTAATCCAGAAATGGATTCAGGAAATACATAAGAAAATTCCTGAATAACAGGAATATTTTCCAAGGAGGTCATTTTATTTTTGAAGTTCGTAAATCCCTCCTGGACAACATATATCTGATAGCCTTTCCTAATACATTTTCCTAGCTGACTAGCAGTAATGCTATGCAACTTGGTATTTGTCTTGATTCCTTAAAGTTCCTTCCTTTGGCCTGACTCAATGATAAAACTGATAGTTTTCTACTTGCAATCAATTAGGGACCAACATTTTTCCAACCAATCCATCCTTATTAAAATGTCATACGAACCCAAAGGAAGTATATTAAGGTCAACATAAATGGGTTGTCCTAAAATCGTTGTAGGACAACGTTCTGTTTTTGCAATTACCCTTCTTTTTACACCAGTGGCTAACTGAACTAACCATCGCTTTGGAAACTTACTGCTCTACAGTTGACGACTTTCTACAACCTTAGGACTAACATAGCTTAGGCTAGCACTAGGATCAAACAAAAGAAAGACAGGTTTCTTTAGCAATCATACCTTCACATTCAATCATGGTGGGCTGGTATTCTACTTGATGGTCGTCCAAAGCAGCATTAATTATGGGCATGCTCCTCATCACTTCTCCAACTATGGAATCTTCTTGCATGTTTGGCAGTTGTTCTTTCCTTGCTTTATGAGGACATTTTTTGTAATAGTGGGGTTCTCTGCATCCCCAACATTGTAGAGGTGGTTTTGACTTCTGGTCGTTAACAAATTTAGTAACTCCTTCTGGCTGTCTATTTCCAGAATATGCAGCTTTGGATTGGTTCCTTGCTAGAAATATTCTAAGATTTTTTTGTTGTATATTTCTACCATTAGTAAAAAAAAATGTATGTTTGAGATCAGGTTCCTTCCCTTCCTGTTCAATCCCCCTTTAGGTCCCTCATTTTTTTGTCTCATTTGCTGGCATCAGATGTGGGTTTTTCGCACCACATCATCCATGGTTCTTGGGTAATCAAACTCGAGCTTCTCCTTCATGAAATTGGGTAGGCTACTAATGAAATGTTGAATTTTGGCCTTTTCTTCTTGCATATAAGGCACATAGCGTAGTAAGGAGCTAAATAGTTTCACATATTCATCCAAGGTTAAGGTTCCCAATCTTAACTCGTGAAATTCCTTTGCTTTTTCATCATAATAATGTTCAGGTAGATACTTATCCTTGAAATACTTTTGAAATTCTTTCCATGTAACCTATTCTTCATCAATTTTTCTCACTGTTTTTATTTCTTCCCACCAAAAGGTAGCCTTACCTCATAACTGATAAACTACCAAATATGCTTTCAATTTGCCGGTGTAATCATAAATCTGAAAGTATTTGTTCATGTCAATTAACCATGCTTCTGTTGCCTCTTCAGATTCCCCTACAAAGAGTGATGATTTAATCTTTTTGAATTCTCCTTGTAACTCAGATTTATGTATTTTTGTCTTGTGTTGGTTGAAGATGTTGTCTGAACGCCCTTCTTCGTCTTCCCCATGTTTTTCAGCTGACTCAGCATTCTCTTCTCCATGCTGAGCTGTTGGGGTTTTCTCTCTAAATTCAGCACTAGGGTCTGGATCTCGTTGGTTCTGTCAATTGGATAGACTTCTAAGAATCCTCTCCTATTCTAGTCGTAGTCATTCATTGTATGTTCTTAAATTTGTGATCTCAGCACGCAGTTGTTGAACGGTTTTGACTAGAACAACATTAGCTTGACAAGATTCCTCTCCTATCTATATCCAAATGTCAGGGTTGGAATTCACATACATTGTCTCTGGCGGATCTGGTGGTCTTGGGCTCCTCTGCATCTTGACCCCTTTTGTGTTGATGCGGGTCTTTGTGTTCACATACACACCTATTTAGTTATTTTGATTAATGTCACATTTATTCATATATACACATAATTCCCCAAAGAGTCTTAGTGTACGAACCTGAGCTCTGATCCCATATGTAACACTACAAACATTTTATGGAAAATAATATATGTGAACATGGAAACAGTTATGTTATCATTAACTGCACCCTGATAATTTATTGATGTGATTTTGTTGTATTTAATACGATATGTGGATTAAGGTTCACTTCGGGTCACATTTACTCTTCACATGGCATCCAGAATGTTTTGATATCCCTGATCGGGCCTGTGTTAATTGTTTCCTGCTCTTGGTTCCACGCGGCATGAACTTGACATGTCCTGTTGCATGTGTCCGTCGGGGGAAAGGGTTTACTTGCAACACTTGGCCCGATCTCCTCCCGTTGATTTTTGGAAGGCGATCCGATGGTGGGAAAGGGTTCGGGTGTTACCATCTACCCAAAACTCCCGCGCCCAGCCAACTGTGGTTTCATTCGCTGTCGAACTTCTCATTGTTGCAGCTATGCAACTCTGTTATCCCTTGGTGGCTTCAGGTCGATTCATACCTTTTTCTGTTGCGCGTAATGCAAGTTTTCAGCATATTCTCACGATCAAGTAGCTTAAACCCCTCGACCCTAGTCCACTCCAGTTTGCTAAGTTGTTGTGGTTGAATTCTTTCTACTCCAGAGTTTCATTTGGCTTGGTATCTAACCGACTACTCCCACCGTCCAAGGATGGCTTCAATGCTTTCGGATTCCATGGTGGTAGCCAGAACCCAGGTCGACTTCCGGAAGGTGAGCCAACTATTCTCTCTGGTTTTATTAACTTGTATCCAATGTTTACTAGTGGCTTTTGTTCTAGGTTTTGCTAACTAATGAATTTTGCAGGGAACACATGTGGGTCATCATCTACCGAAGTTCTTCAGTCTCAGGTATGAACCCAGCCTTCTCAGTTTCTCTTGAGCCTTGGGTAATTAGCAAATTTCCACTCGAATAGGGTTCTGAGACTGTTTATCTTTGTTTGCAGGTACCCTAGGACCTATGCATCACACTACAGTTGTTTGGCTAATCCTGTGGTCACAATAGTCTTATTCGTATCTCTTCTAAGAGCTTATGTTTTTGTTTACAGGTTGGAAATTCCCTTTTGGTTCATTAAATGGTTAATAGTCGTGGTAAATGTATTGTGTAAGAAATCTTTGCCTAGCCGAGGCTTTATGTCGAATCTTGCTAAGCCAGTCCTTCGTTTGAGTAATTATGTATATTGTTTGTGTTGTTTTTGGCGCACGTCGCTTGTTAATTAGTTTCGACTGCGAATTACCTAGATGGTTTCTTTGAAATTAACACAGTGGGTAATTATTTATAAATGATTTGAGAGTTTGATTGTTTTATGATTATGACATCTTCAGGCCGAAGAGTCAATATTGTAATTCAAGGTTGATTTAAGTCTTTAGAAATTGTCGTTCTCAGTTTGACTTGAAGAACTTTATTTAAGCTCAGTCCTTCGTTTTTTATAAAGAAAGCACTTTCCTGCAATTATACTTTTCTTTACTATTTCTCTTGTCGTTGTAATGATGGGTAAAGGTTGTTTCTATTTTCCTTTTAAAAGTAATATCTAAATGTTAGATAATGATTTTTAGTTAAGCGGAAAAATAATTGCTTTCTACAACTCATTTCTTCTATCAATTTAGGATTTTGTACCTACTTCCATAAAAGTGTGTTCTTAAGAATTTCAAGGGTTTGTGTATCTGCATAATGCATGTAACATATTAGATCATGCAATACTTATCTATAATTGTTTACTATATGTTCTGCTGAATGTAAACATTTTAATTATGTTCTCTATCCTATATGCACTTTCATGCAATTTGTCCTGTTGAATTAATTTTATCAATTTAATTAGTATTTCTTTATATTCAACCAGCAATTCCTAGATATAGACTTGAATTACATATATGTTAAAAGACTTCTAATCATGCAACCATGTTCTGTCTGAAAGTCTCACCACCCAACCGCAAATCTAGCAATTACGTCCAGACTCTCCCCTAAGCACTCCATTCTCGTCACAGTTGAAATGAGTCCAGCTACAATCGAGTACCTTGGGCCTGAGGACTCAGTGTCCTGCCTCAAGTCCTGTACCTTGCAGACTGTTCTTGAGCAATTCTCCCACTAGTCTATTTCGCCCAGCTTAAGGAATGATGCACTGTCTAGGCCTCTTCCCCCATCTATATTCCCTTCCCCCAAGGGCAGATGAGTAATTGTTTCTTTTAATTGTTTTAAACAATTTTTGTAAAAATACCTTAACTCCTAATTATCCATTAGTTAGTTAGCAAAATATATCCAGACTATCTAGCCTCAGTCATTTATCACTTTGACAACATAAAGTAAGAAAATTAATGCAGTAAAAAGTAAAATAAAACTTGGTAACCACAGTAATTGTTTATGCAAGTTGGGTTGTTACAACTAGTGAAAATGTATTCTTATTACAAAATTGATTTCTTTTAATTATTAATTTAAAAAAATACTTTTATTTTTTCAAATTAAGTTTCATCACCTTGCCATGTTAAATGAAATATTTTTTATATAAATATCATTTAAATATATAATCTCCATATTCGATAGAAATTGGAAATTCTAATTATAATTATATTATTTTTTTAAATTTATATATTTTTAAATATATAGATTAAGTATATAATATTTGTATACCTAAACTCAATCTACCGCGATCTACTGCGATCTATACGGGTTCTTCCGTTCTACCGCGATTTTCCGTTCTTTTGTTCAGTAATAGTGATCTGGGTTCTTCCATTCTGTCGCGATCTACTATGATCTATATCGGTTCTTTCATTCTGCCGCGATCTTCCGTTCTTTCGTTCAGTAATAGTGATCTAGGTTCTTCCGTTCTGCCGCAATCTATTGTGATCTATACGAGTTCTTTCGTTCTGCAGCGAGATCTATACGGGTTCTTTCCTATCTAATGTTTGTCTAACCTTGTCTATCTCCTGATCATATTCCATCTCGAAAATAAATACGCACTCCAAGTGTTGAAACGTAATTCAGCGAGGGTGATCTACTGTCGCGAGATCAACGCAAAAGCCTGCTATATTGTTCTCACCTTGAAGAACTCCTGAAATATAACATTTCCTCTCTGACTGTTCGAAACTGTCGGCAGTTTCTGGAAGCCCATACAATCAGCATTTGGCGATTCTTTGGATGAAAAAACATGAGACGTTAATATGGCAAAAGAAGCCATTACTCAGAAGTCAGCGGAATACTGCCACGAGGGTGATCTACTTCCGTGAGGGCGAACTACTGGGCGATCTACACAGTTATTTCCGTCAATTCCACAACTAATATTACTCTCAACTCCGATCTACTACCGCAAGGGCGATCTATTGTATTGTCGTGAGGGTTATCCTTTTCAGGGTTATTTTTCCCATCTATCTCTTACCACGAGGACAATATGCTGGGCTGGGCGATCTACTGTCACAAGATCTATGAGAGGAAGCGTTGCTACTAGGCAATCTACTGCTAGATCCGGGGCTTTGTCTTTAGATCTAACTGCTTGAGCATGATGGTGATTTGAACCATTGCAAGCGTGACGAT
>APFE030447792.1:92583-102866 GCA_000404065.3 Pinus taeda
TTACTATTATTAGTTTTCATATTAAAAAAAATTTGATGATTTGGCGTATCGCCTTCGGTCACAAATGTCAATTGACAGCATGTGACAACATTCTCAATAATGTGTTTGTTGACACCACCACTATTCACCGCATAGATAATCTTTCATTTATTTCAAAATATAATCTTTCATTTATTGCTAATGAAAAGTGAAAAAGAGGAGGCAAACTTAAGCGCATCCGCGGTTCTGAGGGCCGCTTAACCATAGCAAGTCCACCGGTTCATATAATCTACACAATAAAGTAGAAATGCCATGCAGCTGCAACTGCTGCAGGATCAGTATTGTTCATTAGGAAACAACTGAATAAAGAAATCCAAATCTGTGTACGCGATGAGAAGAAATAGATGGCACCAAATCACAAAGAAAAGGAAGCGTCTTCATTCACAGCGCAGTATCACTTGGTGATAGCATAGACGGCATATATTATTCCTGGTAGGTACCCAAGCAGAGTCAACAGAAGACATATCCAGAATTCGGCCTGTCACACAACAATACCAAACATATCAGTTGTGATTCAAATTTTGAATATAACCAAAAACTTAAAACGAGATGGAAGGTGCTCACATGGCAGCCGAACTTGAAAAAGACTCCCAGAGGAGGTAGAATTATAGCCAGAAAGATGTCTATGCAGTTTGCAGTGCCCTCCCTCATGACGATGATGATGATATAATCGTGTACTAAGAATCTTTTATTCAGATGAGAAGATGTAAATACAACTGCCCAAAAAAACAACCGAACAACGCCAACCTCAATCCCAATAGTTATCCTTGAAATTAAGTGGTCATGGTGAGAAGGCCTCCATAGAATTATCTTCATATATGCAATGGACACAATCAATCATGTGGAGAAGCCCTACTAAGAGGAGAGTGCACATGTCTTTAGCTTTCAGTTGAAGTTTAACAGTAATTCAAACTGTATACAATGTATTCAAACTGTGATTAGCTTTTATATTCCAATTAAAAATACATGTGGCCTACTAAAGGGAAATCAGATTTCAAACTTGATTCATATCCTTGGAAGGCTTTAGATTCTTCAACACCCTCATGTTTGATCATTAACAATACAAATTTCTAACTAGCATTAACAATCCTCTTTATTTGTCCTGCATTTACAAGAGATGCATTCAGTGTTTTTCTGTGTTCTAACAATATACTCAATCCCATTCTTGAACAAATGATATTTTTTTCATGGTGATGAAAAATAGCTCTCCTATCATATATATATGGGCTTCACAAAACAATACCACAAATATCAATTGGAATTACATGAAGCTTTACATCATCTAGAAAGTTTGCAATGATTGCAAATTTCAGTTTACAAATTTTTGTCACATGCAATTTTGCGTTGTCACATATCCAACCTAGAGGATAAGGTTTAGAATGAGGAATGATTTTTAAATTCAACTTCTTGAAAATGTCTTCTAAGATAAGATTTGCTCGTGAACCACTATCAAACAGTGTATCTATCTTGGTATATTTTGAAATAACTCTAATATGGAAAAGCTATGTTCTTGTTTTTTCATCTTGAGTTTCATTGAGATAATTTGAAGAACTAGTACTTCCAATTTCCTTACCTTTTAAACCCATCGATGTGATCTTTGTTTCATCTCTAGAATCTGAACCTAAATCTTGGTGTGTAGTTGCAGTTGTCTTCTCCTTCTCCTTGTTCTTAAACTTTTTGGGTCTCATTTTTGGATTATGTTTCCAGCAATGATCTTCATCATGGACCTCTTTGGAACAATGTTTACATGTCAGATTTTATTTCTCCATCTTGATGGCAACATTCTTCTTCTCTTTTCCTTTGAACTTATCTTTTCCTTTTTCTCCAGACTCAAAGGAACTCTCACTAGTTTATTCAGAAACATTTTTCCCTCTTGCCTATAAATGAGTTTCCTGAATACAAACTTCATCTAGTTTTGTAGTTTTAAATATGAAAATGGTATGTCTCAAATAGCTATGCAATCCTCCAATATATTTGAGCAAAGTACATTTTGAGGACAAATCTATACCCAAAATTAAAGCTTTTTTCCTAAATGCTTGAGTATAAGATTGCATATTTTTCCCTTTAGCTTGCCTAAAGTTATGCCAATCCATTATAGCTTTCTGTATGTACTTCTTATTACAAAAACAAAATCATTCCAAGAGGATAAAACCTTACCATGTTTCTTCATGTCCTCTTGAGTTTTGGCTTCCCACCAAATTAATGTTGCACCTTCCAATCTAAGAGAAGCAAGATGAATCTTGGTTTCATCATCTTTGATTCTTTGCATCCTATAATACACTTCAATCTGACAAATCCAATTATCTAATCTTTCTGCATTTACTTCTCCATTTACATAGGCAATTCAAACTTAATGTCAAGCTTAAGCAAAGTAGTTTCACCATGACCCCTTAGGGGATTTGAAGGTTTTTTTGAAAGGGTAGTAGTAGTAGAAGAAGATGAGGCTGAAGAAGAAGATGAGGATGATGATGATGGAGGTGAAGGTGGTGGTTTGTCACCATTCCCTCCATTCCCTTTTGGAGGCTTGTCTCCTTTTCCTTCATGAGATTTTGAGCTCTCTCCATAAATTCTAGAATTCCTCTCCTCATACAGAAACTTAACCATCTTAGACATTTCAAAGAATGATTTTATGAAAGTATTCTCATCTTCAAACATCTCTTCAAGACCTTCTTTGTGTGCCATGACTATTGAAGCTTCAAGAGTGTTTGTTGGGCCTTGAAACAATTTGATATCTTGGCTCCACCAATTCTCCTCCTCCTCTCTTGAGATTAAACCTTGTAAGCATCAGAAAAACACTTGAAAACAAATCAAATCTTCACAAAAACTCGTTGCTCTGATACCAAAATGATATGAATGTGTAAACTTGAAGATTTTAAATTTTTTTGCAAGTTAAATTTATATGTGTTTTGGTTAGAGGATCAGCTTACTAAGCACATAAACAAGTAAATTTAAACCAATTTTTACTGCCAAATAGAGATAAAACCAATATATCTTAAAAACATAACACGAGCATGATAAAGGAGTTCACCCCTCTCTTGGGCTACATCTCCTGGTCCAGCTTCCAATGTAGAGCCTCTTTCATTAAAAATTCTCAAAAGTGTTTTTACAATATTTAAAAAACTCAAATAGAAGAATTTATGTCTTCAATGGATCCATCACTATCAAAAACCCTTATTTTGGTTCTTTCTACACCTCACTTGACCAAAAGCTGAGAAAGTTGTGCTTGTTCCTTGATTTTCCCAAATTTTGATGCTAACCATCCTCCAATTCGGCCTCAACCTGGCATGAGTGCCCCAAACACAAAATCGGTGTACTAAAACTAAAACAATTCTTGCTTGGTGGGCAAATTTATAGGACCTTTACGGGTGCCATTAAGCCCCCAGTCCCGAAATTTCTATTCACATGACGTCCATATGACCGCGAAAGGTGCCAAAATTTGGGGGCTCTGTCTAGCCCCTACCTTCGCATGCACCCTTGGCTCTATGCTCCCGCATGTGACCATGGTTCATCCCTCTAGGGGTTGGCCCCTCTTAACTCTACTTGGTCATGCGTTGTTGGTTAGATGGCGGCCCATAGGGCTTGGGGTTGGCCTCGATGGGCTGCCCCCCAACTCTTTTGCGCTCGGTTATTTGGCTATGGCATACGACTTTACAAACAAGTTGTGAAGGTTGCGCTAGGCCCTAAACCTTGGACCCTCTCCCGCGGTCCTATGGTACAGGGGTTGTCAGGGGCTAGGGCTTAGACCGACCACTCCCCCATATGCGCATTTATAAAAACTTGAATATAACCCGCATTCGTTATATATCAAGTAACAAGGCGGTGGCGTGACGATAAAGTGGTTGGTTGCTTGGTACGTGGTCTCAGTTTGGAACCCCAGGGGTGTTGTTCAACCTCCAATTTTTTTTTAATGTGCCACTTGGAGGCTATGTGGCCACCTTTGGTTGGCCCACATGGCCTTCCACCATTGGCTACAAAAAAACCAGTCATAATTAAAAATGTTTAAAAATTCGACCTTAGAGCAAAATTGAAGAAATTTTGCAAACCCATATTTTTTTAACATTTCGACCAATCAGATGAGGCCATGTGGCTACCTGCCACCAGCCCAAAAACACATAGTCACCTGTCCATTTGCCAGAATTTTACTTGTTTGACAATTCAAACAAAACACGTTTTTGGGAGTATCTGATGTCGAATTTGAGTGAAACGAGTTGCATTTGGGTTCAGATCGCCAAAATCTATCCATTCGTACAAGTTTCAAGCTCTGTCGCACACTTTCAATTTTGAACATTATTTTGATCCACTAGATCACAAAGCATACAAGAGAAAGAATTCAATCAACACATTACAAAATAATTTCCTGAGGAAATCCATAACTAAAAACCCCTGCTATCTATATATTGCATTAGTCAGAAAATATGAGAATATTACAATGCTTTTCTCAAGCCCGAGCAACCTCCGCACTATCTCTATCTGTCTCACAACTTCCTAGACAAGCCCAGGCCAATACTTAACCAATTTTCTACTTGCCTAAGTCCTTATTTCCTTGTGTTGTTTCCTTGGGAATTATCCCCCTATTAATTAGGGAAATTATTGAATTGGAATTGCACAATCATAATAGGCCTTCCTCTAACTGCATGCACCACCTCTACAATTTGGATGATTATACAAATGACAGTAAAATGTCCTTGAACTCCAATCTCAATTGGGTAATCTCATATCTAACATGCATGAGTTATTTATGAGTGACTCATCAGTTTAGGGGTTGATCACTGTAGGCAACACCACACTACATTGTAGGCATCACCACACTACTAGACCTCCCACTAGTTCCTCCAACAGTTGGAACTAGTTTAACTAACTTTACTCAATTAAACTGAATTAATTAATTACAAATCAAAATAAACTCAAATAGGCCTCCTATAATGTAGGAGACACTCTACATGACTCAAGTTAGACCCTCACTTCGAATTAACTAAGCCAACTAAGTCAAATTAACTTAGTTAACTAATACGGGTTGTCATGAGATGTGGAATTACAAATTTATTCCCAATTTTATTTAAGGACAAAATTAAATTAGGATTTTGTTGTTACATTTTAACCACTCCCTCTCAACAAGAAAGGGATTATCTATTACCCTAATCCTGCCTCTATGAAACTTGAATTTGCATCTTGAAAATGCCTTTGTCAAATTATCTACATCTCCTTCCTCTGTAGGAATGTAATACAACAACATGATTCTCCTCTGCACACAATCTTGTAGATCATACTAATGTTGATATGCTTGGACCGATCATGAAAAAATTGATTCTCAGATAGTTTGATACAACTCTGATTGTCATAGTAAAACGCTATAGAATACGTCTGCTGACCAACTAACCCAACAAAGATCTTCCTCATCCAGATAGCCTCACAAGCTACTTGACTAGAAACCATGTACTCTGCTTCTATCAAACTGAGTGCAACTGATACCTTCTTTATGTTGTACCATGAAATTTTTGCTGACCCAATCCTGAAGATTCCCCCTAATGTGTTCTTCGTGTCGGATGGACTCCCTACCCAGTCTACATCTATGAAGCCTTGCAGCTTCACTCCCTCTGTCTGTCTGTACCAAACACCAAACTGAGTGGTGCCTCTGAGGTATCTTAACACATGTTTAACTTGCTTCCAATAGATTTTGGTTGGATTAACCATTGCTTAACTAAGTTGGTTAACAACAAAACATATGTTTGGTCGTGTGTTCACCAAATATATAAGTGAACCCACAAGTTTCTTGTAAATAGTAGCCTCCACTACTTCACCTGAAGTAGAATATTCTTTCCTCCAATTCCCTGCTAGAGGAGTCTCCACGAGTTTGCTTCTATCCATGTGGAACTTCTTCAATATCTCGTTGGCATACTTTCCCTAAGAGACAAATATTTACTTATCTCCTTGTCATACTTCCATACAAAGGAAGTAATGTGTGAGCCCTAGGTCCTTCATATAGAATTCTCTTGCAAGATCCTCTTTACAAGATTTTATCAGCTTCTCATCACCTGTTAGAATTAAATCATCGACATATAATACTATAATCAACAATTTACCTTCAACCACATTATGGTAAAGGTTCAAATCTTCTTCACTTTTGGTGAAGCCCAACTTGGTGAAATAGTTGTCAATCTTGGTGTACCAAGTAGGGGGTTCTTGTTTCAATCCATACAACACCTGCTTGAGTCTACACACATGGAACTCTCTATTGAAGGTATCAAATCCTTTTGGATTCTCAATGTACACCTATTCCTCAATCACACAATTGAGGAATGTTGTCTTCACATCCATTTGATGTATCTTCCATCCCATATGTGTTGAAAGTGTTAGAATAGATCTGATTGAAGATTACATTGCTACTAGAGAAAAGGTCTCCTCCTAATCCATTCCCTCCACCCGAGAGAACCCTCTGGCCACAATAATGACCTTTTGTTTCTTCACACTCCCATCCCTTGCTTGCTTTACCTTGTAAATCCATATGGAACTCACCACTGACTTGTCTGTTGGTCTTGGGACCACTTTCCAAATATTTTTTCTAATAATGGAGACATATATAATCCTCAACCATGGCATCAACCCATACTGGTTTCTTCACTATTTCCTCTAATGATGGCTTAATCTCTACACTCTCGCTCATTAGAGCCATGTAACCAGTGTACCGATATGGTGACCTTCTATGCTTGCGTTGTGTTGTGGGTTCTCCCACATTCTATCTATCATCATGCATCAATATTCCAACCTCTCTGGTGCACTTCCTTCCATATTTGCATGAGTGGTTACTTCTTCTCTATGCTCCTCTACATGTGGTTGTTCCACATCATCTTAACGTTCTTCTTTAGGAGATAAAAGCTCCTCTTCTCCATGCAACTGAAGCTCCCTCTCAAGGGAACATCTCATGGCCTTCTATTCATCGAACTTCACATATCTATGAACCATTGTCATCCTGTGAGATGGAAAGTACACGCAATAGTTGTGAGGTGTATCAGTGTACCCCACAAATATCCCCAACTCAAATGTTGGTTCTAGATTTTTCCTTGCAACCTTGGTAACATGTTAGTAGGTTGATGAACCAAATATCCTGGAGTGTGCCACATCTCGTTTCTAACTTGAAAATTTTTATTTTGGTGTACTCATCCTGAGAATCTAATGTAGACTCCTCTTCTGCACATATATAGTTGTGTTGCATGCTTCATCCCACAAGTGCAATGGTAGTCCCTGATCATGTAACATCGCCCATGCAACTCCTACAATACTTATGTTCTTCCTTTCATCCACCCCATTTTGTTGTGGGCTATGGGGTGTTATTAACTCTTGTCGAATGCCTTCTGATGCACAAAATTTATTGAATTCATTCAATATATATTCTTCACCCTTATCACTCCTAAGAGCTTTAACATTCTTGCTAGTGTCTTTCTCAACAAGTGCTTTAAATTCACAAAATTTAGTGAACACCTAATCTTTCTTCTGCATGAAGAAAATCCAATGCTTACGAGAAAAAACATCTACAAATATTACATAAAACTTTTGTTTGGTTGTGGAGGCTGTCAAGAACGGTCCACGCACATCTGAGCAAACTCTTTCAACAATTTCTTGTGCTTGACTGTCCTTATCATGAAAGGTAAATTTGTACTTCCCCAATGTACACCCTTTGCATGTGTCTATCCCCTCTAGTGTGCCCTTGGGAAGTCCTGTAGAAATTCGTTGCATGATCTTCAAATCTTTGTGGCATAAGTGACTCAATCTTCTCTGCCACAACACATTGATGTCTCGACTCTACACCTTCTCTGATTTTTTGCTCAAAGCAACGCAGTCTTGTACATCTAATTTGTAGAGGATCTTCACTCGAACCCTTATTTGCCTTACTTTTCTTGAGGCTATGTGACAAAGGAAATCCTTTCCTTTGCTAAATATCACATCGTAGCCATGGTCCTCCAACATGGAAACTGCAACCAAATTCTTCTTCAAACCCATAACATACCTTACATATTTTAATGTGAGAGGATAACCAAACTCCCTGAGAAAGGTAATAGTACCGATGATGGTCATACTATACTTCCCATCATCTCCCATTTCGATATGCATCTGGAGGTGCTTCTCCTCCAAGTCATCGAAGAATTATTTGTTGTCGGTCATATGAAATGAGACTCCACTATCCATATACCACACACTACCCATCACTGATGTCACCATGCAAGCGATGAGGGTGAAATCCAGCTTGAATTGTGAAGCAAGAGCTTCACCTGTCGCTCCTCCTAAGGGCTTCTTGTTGGCCTTCTTGTGAAGACATTTCATGGCATAGTGTCCCAGCTTGTGACAGTGAAAACATTTAATCTTCGACATGTCCTTCTTCTTTCTGCCCTCACTAGAATCTAATTTGGAATGGAATGACTTCCCTTTCCCTTTCTTCACATTTCCAGATAAGTCACAGTTCTCCTCATCATCATGCTTGGATGAGGATCCATCTCTGGTGTTCCACTGAATGTCTTCTTGCACCAAGTCGGACCACAAACGCTCCCGCTCTGGTAGATTTTACCTCCCATTTACCGAGTCTTGGTAGCTATGCCAACTCTTGGGAAGGCTTGGAAGTGCTAGGCTGGCCAAATCGTCTTCAACAATTATAACACTGACACTTCCATTCGCATCCTGGCATTGGGTGAACTTGTTCAAGTACTTTGGTATTGTGTTGCCCTTCTCTGTCTTGATTTTTCTAAGCTTGTCCTTCAGTGCCAACTTCTTATGGTCATTATTGTTTTGAAACAGGTTTGTCAAGGCCTTCCACATTGCATATGGAGTCTCCTTACCATGGACGTTCGAGAAAATATGATCTTGAACTCCTTCTAGGATAATCCTTCTCGCCTTTGCAACACATTTTCTACACTCTACTAGATCTTGAACATCAACTAGTAGAGGCTTAGGAATATCTTTGTCTATGAATTCCTTAAGCCCGTTGTCTTCCAACACCGCCTCTATCATGTGCTTCCAAGCAATATAATTTGAACTACCCTCAAGGGCATATTTGAGTCTCAATATGTAGAACGACATCTTGCTGGCTCTGAAGTACGATACAATTTTGATTTCACCATCAAAAGACAAACTCGTATTCTCCTCTTCTAGAGTGAATTTTTCTCTAATAACCTGTAGAAATTCCTTGTAGATTCAAACTGCTACTTGTAATATGCTAAAACAATAGACTTGAATATACTATACTCATCAGTAGAAACAATACAAGAGAAAAAATTCAATCAACACATTACACAATGATTTTGTTATGCAACTAGCTCACGGAATAGAAGAAGAGATAGATAACCGACTTCAAAATTCCCCTCTTCGAGGGGGAAACCTCCTTTAGATTACACAAATGAACAATTCATGGATGATAATGACAAAACCTCCTTTCTATATATAGGAGTCTATGGAGTCACAATATAATCAAAGCCAACATAACAATAATAATGTAAGGGCACAACAATAACAGTAGTGGACATCTATGGCGCACAACAATAACAATAGTGGGCTTCTATGGGGCACAATAATAACAATATGGGGACTATGGGCACAACAATAACAATAAGGGGGCTACACTGATAATAAAAATGAGGGAATACACTAGTATTATATGGACCTAACATGCCCCTTTCCTATTGGGTTGTGTTATATTCTTTCCACATAGTTAACAGGGGGTTTGAGGGGTACCCGTAACCCCACTTTATGGGGTCCAGGACAGCGCCCCGGAAAATTTTGGTTTTGGACCCTATGTTAAGTTGGGCGGACCCACCTATGGTTTTGTGCATGATTTTCGCACATGTTTTTTGGACGCGATTTTTTTCGGTCCATGGTATTGGATCGAAGGTTTTTTGGTCCATGGTATTGGACGTGATGGTTTTTCGGTCCATGGTATTGGATGCTTTGGCATGTATAAATATGTATTGTAAACATTGAAAGGAATATAATGAAAAATCAAGCTGGTAGTCTCGGTTTTGAGATCCAGTGGGAAATCTCTGTGTATATGTGTTTTATGTGTTATGCTCTCGCATTTTATTTTTTCTGTGATTTAGAATTCGTATGCAGGTAATTTTTGTACGGGGTTAAAACCTACATTTGGTATCAGAGCTGTTTTGGCTTCAAGGGGACGCCTTTGTTGATGAGGGGTTTCGCTCGGGCTTGTGGTAGACCCTGTTCAGTGGGAGATCTGCGAGATCGATTCTGGTGGTGAAAGAAGA